>JACEII010000079.1:1094838-1254945 GCA_014332785.1 Antheraea mylitta | reverse complement strand
GTGATGAACAGGCGGCTAGAACTTGATAGGCAGTCATGTGCCGCCACTAGTGGCTGCCTTGGCAGTTTAACGACGGCTTAGCGTAGCTGCAAGGTTTTGTGCATTTCCGTGCCTGTTCACCGAACCTATAATGGTACCAGCAGTGCGGATGGTTTCTGGGTCTTGAACGTGAACGAGACTGTTGCCTCGGTGATCGTCGTCTTGGTCTTCGCTCATATGAGCGTGGTCGACGATGAAGCTCCATGCTCATGACCTCGAGCTTTTCGGTGAGTTCAGCTACCTTCTGCGTCAGCACATCAATAGCATTGTTAGTTGTTGCTGTGGAAGTAGATGATGATGTACTCGCTACTTGCCTCTGCACTGGAACACTAACTTGCATGGCTACTGGCGCGATGTCAACGATCCTATCCGCGAGTTCTGATAAATCGTCTAAATTCATTTTCACTTGCGACGCTATTATGGTCTGCAGGCTAGCTGGCAATCTACTGGACCATATGGTGCGGATGAAATCCGAGGGCACGTTTGATCCGGCCAAATGTTGCAGATGACGGAGAAACTGTGACGGTTTTCTATCACCTAACTCTTCATGCATGAGAAGTTGTTTAATTTTGCGCTCCTGAGATGCAGAAAGCCTTTTAATTAACTCAGTTTTCAGCTTCTCATACTTTCCGAGGGTAGGTGGTGAAACAATTATGTCTCTTACCTCGGCGGTTGTTTGCGGTTCCAGATGTTGAAGCACGTAATAGTACCTGGTGCTATCTGTGGTTATGTTGGATAACACGAACTGTCCCTCTATTTGTGCAAACCACAGTTCCGGGTCGTCGGCGTTGAACGACGGTACTTTAACACCAACACGGCAGGTTTCCTGGTGTATTTCTTGCATGCCTTCCATTCCTCGGACGTCGGTGTCACCAGTTTAGATGTATTAGGTGATGGAGATTATATCTCTAACCACTGTCTGTATATTAATGAATTTACTTTTATTTTTTTACTCGAGGGTATGGAAGACAAAACAACCTTTGCGTAAGACGATTTATTTTAAACTCAAGTGCGGTACAATGCTTTGACTTAAACATAATGTCGGTCGCAGGATTATGACGCTGGCGCATTGCGTACGGCGATTGGCCAATATATGTGGCCATATTAAAAGGGGTGTGTTTTACGAGTGAATTCTTATCGCTCGTGGAGCGTTGGAACGTACTAGCCTACTATCCTATTTCTTAGAATAGTAGACTAGTTATACGCTCGCTACAGCATAATGAATGCTACCGATGTTAGGTTAACACTGTTTAATCGTTGTTTCGTACATGGATAATGTGGGAACGAACAAGTCGGACCACCGAACGTTTCCATTAAGTTTGTCCATCTGTTGTACCGTGGAAATTGCTGACGGGCTGCTTTGAACACTTGCCGCGACTTGGGGCTGGGAACTCTAATTTCTTAGTCATCGACTGTGGTGTGTAGCGATGGCTTAACATGCAACAGTTAAGAGTCCGATGAATAATATAATAACAACAATAAGAAGGAGCATACTAGGCTGAAAACCTACAAGCCTTTATCACAACGATACAACTTACACTATGAATAATATTGAAATATTAAATTATGTAACGTTAAATACTGATAAACATTTGAAAAAGAAATAAAATTGAGCAAGAATAAATAAAAAAGTGAAAATGCATTCATCTATAAAATCTAAAATTTACCTATAGATAAGTTTTTTTTTTCTCGAACTGACTACGCTATTGACCTAGCAAAGTCTTAACAGCCTCACCGGACTACTACTATAGATAAGGAAACAAAATGGCAAATACAAAAATATAATTTACTGAGAATTGTTTAAATATTTATGGATACATCATATGTTTAATTGTCCTTTTGAATTTAAAAGCTCGATGGTCAAATATGTCTAATAAGATGTGCCTAGATGCGAGCTCATTGTACAAACTAGTTATGAACAGAATTAGGTTCTAGTATAACGAAGTATTACAAGTCTTAAGAATAAATGTTTTAGGAAATCAATATTTAAAATTGATGTTAAAATTCAGAGACATCCGGTCTTATTACAAAAACAAAAATAAACACGGGCTTAACGCGAGTTTACTAAACCGTGTCTAAAATTTTAAACCTAGTTGAACACATGTTTATTGTACTATTTTTTAATAAAGGCAAAAATACGTAGATTTCTATAGATCTTAACAATGAGCATTACAGTACATGATGAGATTTATGTGAATAAATTTTCCCACAATGTTGAAAATCCACTAATAATCGATCTTTAATTGTAACAGCACAACTCTACTCCTTCAAAACAAACTCTAATGTAAAGAGATTGATGGCTTTGGAACAATTTATGAAGACAAATTTAACGGAGGACTATAACTGAAGTATCTGTCAGGAACGATCGAGCGTTTTTTTAAATATACCATTATTTATTGACCTCCGTGGTTATGGTATTTGTTTCTACGTCGATTCAAGAATCTTGCTTGATTCAAGAATATGCTGGTTCCGTTTAAATTGTATAATTATAAATTTATTTCAGTTTACCTAAATTGTTGTGGCAGCACACTCTGAACTTGTCTTATAGTACGGTTACACACATTGCAAGTCGCTCTACTTATTATGTGCGCATGCACAGACTCATATTTAATGCTTTATTACAAAAATATGCCCAAGCGATTTATTGTTTCACATTTGGTCCCAGTTTTTATGCAAGGAACAGTGCATAACATTAATTTATTTCAATGGTAAAATTGAATGGTGAATTCGAACATGTTCCATTACATAAACATATTTTGCAGACATTTTGAATATATAAGTGACTAGTCTCTGTCCGTAACTTCGTCCGAGTGGAATAGTTAATTTAGGCCTACGCTAACACGCAGCGGAAGCTTACAAGAGGAAAAAACCCTATTTTGAAACTTTCTTCATTGGTGCTCCGCTCCTAGTAGTCTTAGCGTGATGATATATCGCCTATAATCTTTCCCAATAAATGAGCTATATAACACTGTAAGAATTTGTCATATCGGATCAGTAGTTCCTGAGATTACCTCCTACAACGTCACAAACTCAACTTGAACTGTTTATAATATTAGTTAGATTATCTATCAAAATTTATTCACTACCTACCTTTTGAGTGATGCACGCACAACACTGTTGTCGTGACCTCGGTCATTTTATTTACATAGATCGATAATAATAAAAAATAAAATAGAAGGCCTTTCTATAGGCGACGGTAAACCTGATTGTTGGTCTAGCGAGACGTGGCGATGCAAAACACAAACTTTGCACTAATAACGAAATACTCAAAAACATTTGCAATCCTATCTATATAAACATAAGATTCAAATTGTTTTGTTGGCCACTCGTTATACTAGTATTACACGGCATGTACCGACAACCTAGCGTCCTTTGAGAAATACCGCCAAACAGTGCACCCGCATCTAGTTTCTCTGTAATAACATAAACAAACAGTCCTTGTATTATTGAACAAATTTGTAATTTTTCATCTTTTCATTACGCCATAACTGATTCTTGCCGTAATCTGTTCTTTTAGGCATATATCTTATACTAAACAATTTCGATGTTTCACACCTGCCAGGCATCCCGTGACGGCTCAATTTTTTCCTTGTAAATACTAATTATTGATACCGTCATCATCGCCCGACCGAAATTGCTAGAAATTTGAATATCCTGACCACAGTTTTATATATATGTTATCTGTAGTATACAGGACCATCTTGGAAACGGTCATTTACCGAAGTTCTCAAGCAACACGAAGCCCCATCAGTAGTTGGACAGTTTGGATCGCTATTACACTCGGATTGAGAGCGGTCGTTACAAGTTTGCGGGTGCAAAGTATAATCCCTTGTTTCTTGTACACTTATACTTTGGACACAGATTATATACACCAGATACGATGTTTTATACAAACGGCGTTTGTAAATTATTAAAAAAATGATTAAACATTGACAATAAAACGGCTGAGGGTTTTAAGAGATTTGAAAGACCTATGAACTAGAAAATTGTTTAAGTTTTATGATAAATAATTTCCTCTTTTTTATTTTATTTATCTTTCATTTTTGAAGTGAAAAGTTTTTTAGCTGTGTTGAACTATTTTTGGCAGAAGATAAACTTATGGGTTTGCGTCAGCGACATGGTAGTGTAGCGTTATCGACATACTCGTGACGTATTGCGCATACGTCATACCAGCGACGAGTAGTATGGCTCGGTACATGTTTAGTACATGTATTGATACTTTGTATTCAACTTGTACAGTGTTAGAGCTATTGGGGTATAAGGGGTGTCGACTAACATCTTAAGTCTTGAGACACCCAAGCCAACCTCACCTGCACGTGGTGCACCCTGCTGAATAACGAACGAGGCAATGGCGAAAGCGGGGTGGTAGAGTTTTACAGCCCGACTGGGTCGCAACCACCATGCATATGGCGAAAAAGCCCGTCATAGTGACTCGCTTCTGCGCGTCGCGTTTCGGGATCAGCCTGTGCATATTCAGTACCGGGTGACTTTCGTCATTATGGCCGGCATGACAGCGGCGACCGGCGATGGATAATCTGTCTCTCGGTGGTTGCCGATGTTTTTGGATTGTACTATGCTTAACATCAGACATAGCGCAGTCACTATGTCGTGCTTCAATAAAATATATATATATATATATATATATAAACACAATACTATAAAGTAAGTAGGTCACCAATAATGATCATTTGTAGCATACTCTGCTAATATTATAGAACTGGGTCTCTAATAATGTACTGTCATTAATGTCGCTACTGTCAATGTCAATTTTGTATTTGCCCTTTCGTATTTTACTGCGTCATTGGATTGTACTCACTAAATGTTCTTTGAATTATGTCTCGTTAAATCAGATTGAGTTTACTTTTAAACCTATAAATCTATCATACAGCATTATATGTTTGATTTTTTTTTATATAATGGGAGGCAAACGAACAGGTGGGTCACTTGATGTTAAGTGATCACCACCGTCAATAGACACCAGCAACATCAGAAGAGTCACAAGTGCGTTGCCAGCCTGTGTTAGTCGGGAAGGGGGAGGGTTGAGGGAGGGAAGGAAAAGGGAGGCTCGGGCGCTCTTACTGACCAAACGAAACGCAATAATGTAATCACTGTTACTTTACGTCGATTTTCTGTCAGAGGGTGGTACTACCCCGGGAGAGCCGACCCATTCGAGCTAAGCCTTCAGCGTGGCTCTACCACCTTCAAAACACTTAATAATTTATATAAAAATGTATATGATTATAGTAATCATCAGCGCCAATAGATATAAATACCAGACAACAGTAATTTTTATAAATTCTGACATATAACCTATATATCTCATAGTCATACTATAATTGATTTAAAAATTCATAAAAAACAGTTATTTCATTGTTTTGGGTTTTCACTTCCGTCGGCATTTCTTATGACTGCCTCGATTTTTTTATATATATAGATATGTGTGTGTATATATATATATATATATATATATATATATATAATATGTGGCGCTAGTATCTAGAGTCTTGAATGACGAGTGGTACCGGAGGTGGGTAGCTAACAGAGGTTATTTTAAACTTAAATTCTCCATGTACTTAATACTATTTAGAGGAATGTCGAAAATTGTGCATTTTATATATATATATAGACAGATATATAGATTGTCTATATATATATATATATATAGATAGATAGATAGATATATAGATAGACAGAGATATGACCCCCTTAATTGGGGCCTATATATTTTCCTTATTGCATTTTTACATTCTTGCATAATTGTTTAAGATTCTAAAACATCCAAATGCACGATTTTCGACATTCCTCTAAATAGTATTAAGTACATGGAGAATTTAAGTTTAAAATAACCTCTGTTAGCTACCCACCTCCGGTACCACTCGTCATTCAAGACTCTAGATACTAGCGCCACATATTAGAGATACGCATTGATACTACTAGAACTACTATATATATATATACGTTACGATAGATAGATATACGTTATAGATAATTGTTAATCAACATCTATGGGGCTAGATAAGCCGGACAATTATTTTATCGGTGTAAATAACACTCCGAACAATAATTATATACATTTTTATACAGTTTAAATATAGTATACGACAGGCTGCATAATTTCTATACAAAATATAAATATTATATGGAGACAGGCCGCTATACTAAGTATAAGTTTTCCTATAGTGACGCCATCCAATGAGAAAAATAGGTACTATTTTTATTACAACCGAAATAGAATAACAATAGTTTTAGAAACGTTATAATTAAGAAGCAATTTCGCACAGAAAATAAACAATGTTACATCGGAAAATATTAACAGAACACTAAAATGACCCCGAACAGAAAAGCTTTAGTTAACCGAAAGCCTAGGTTTATAACTTTAGTTCTAGACGAGCGACCTCCAGGCCCTAACTTATTATTGGCAGGGGCTTAGAGAGGCTTTGCACGGATCGCTCGGGATTGGGGACAATTTTTGTGACGCTGTAAATGTAAGATTGCTAACGTCGCGATTCAGACTTATTATATTATACAGTTATTATGTTTAGCTGAAAAAGTATGAGATACGTAATACGTAATTCTGTTTATTAAGAAGTCGTATAAGGTTATGTTTATATCACACTACAATTTTTTGAAATAGGGTAACACACATTAATGAAGTTCATAAATTACACAGAGCGACAAAAAAGTAATAACTACATACGCATCGCAAAAGTAATGCTGTGTATGGTATTTTCTTTAAGTTTATCTAACTCGGTTCATTTATACTTAATATTTCAGAAATTCAGTGACAGGAAAATTGCTATTTATTGTTAGTTAATTGTCATTAAAAATAAAACACACACGAAAATATATGTTAGAAATAAGTACAAAAGTAAAATAAGTTAAAAATAACTTAAGATGCTGAAAGGATATATCTCTTGGAAGCTTTTATCTTATTTACATGTTAAAATAGTAACGAGAATAGGCAATTACAATAATATTTATGTAAGAACCTGTAACCTTCATTACAATCGATCCGTTGTAATATCGTTATTTTATCGGAAATCCTGATTACCTACTAGCAAAGCCTGCTGGGTAGTTTAATAGGATTTTGATATTGTGTAGACCGATGAGGGTGGGCAGGGCTCATATTGAATTATAATCTAGGCTTTCACAGCGGTTCTACATTGTTGCGAGAAAAGTATTTTCAACCGACGAAGATATATTTTCGAAAGTATGAAAGCTTAAAAATTATGGTGATATTTTCTCGACATTTCTAAATAATAATGTTTGATATATACAGTGATTTATATAAAAACCGTCTCTTTGTTCGAGTAAAAATATCGTTAGGCACGATGAGCGGTATTTTTTGGTAAGAGGTAAACATTACGTGCTTTTCCATTTGTTAACCAAACTTATCTTTAATCCGACGAAGTAAGTAACACAATATTTACAACAATAAGAAGAGGGATTTTAAAATATCTGTCTGATTTGCTTTAATTTTCAAAACTGAAGCATACTTTCTTAGCACCCTTTCTTAGTTGAACATCATTATTATTTAACCTAATTTGAGATTTTAGTCAAATGTTAACAGTACGAATATATATAAAAAAGTATATATTGACCAAACGATTTGTACTAATGACTACTGATATGTTGATATTTACTAGTTAGTAGTTAGTTAGTAGTGGTAGAGCCAAGCTGTAGCTATTATTGTTTTCAGCACGAATGGGTCGGCTCGTCCGGGGATGCATCACCCTCTCACAGAAAACCGATGTGAAGTAACAGTGCTTGCATTGTTGCGTTTCGTTCGGTCAGTGAGAGAGCTGGAGAACCACCTACCCGCCCCTTCCCCTTCCTCCTTCTCTTCTTGTCCCCCCCACCCTCCTCCCAAACACAGGCTGGCAACGCATTTGTGACTCTCCTGGTGTTGCAAGTGTCTATGGACAGTGGTGATCACTTAACATCAGGTGACCCATCTGTTCGTTTGCATCCTATGATATAAAAAAAAACTAAATTACTACTAATAAATAACCAATCCTGACAGTACTTAATTACTATTGACTACCTACTGTTCATTGAATGCTTTGACAGATTACTAACAATTGGACGGATGCGTTCCTATCTAGATAATCAAGTGTTAACATGCCTACAGCTGTTTCTAAATTATACTAAGAACTATATTTTACAGTACGCGGTCGTTTTTATCGTGAATGGCACGATAATTATATCATTATAAATGACGTCATTATTTTGATCATTATCATCCGCCTGTAAGAAACCCATTGCAGGGCTATAAGCCTCTTCCCGAAGGAAGGTATGGGTATAATCATCACGGCCCGGATATAAATGTTGTTGCGTTTTAAAAATAGATGCAATATATTTTAAATCCTAGATCAAGGTAAACATTAACACGACGCCACGCCGTTGCCTACCAAAACAAAGTCTCTGACACTATGTCAGAGGAATAGTGGTAGAAAAAAAAAATCATCACGCCACGTTTGGTGATCTCCAACTGTCAGAAATCATGAGTTAGAGGTTTACTCACATACAGTAGCACTACAAGAACATTTCTCCAGTTCACGATATTTCCTTCACTGTCAGCATTCAATGTTATTTAAACTATTAAACGTACGCGAATTCCCAAAAAAATCGTTGGTACATACGGTGGTTCGAACCTACGGACATACGAACCACGACTATGATAGGACCATAAATTTTAATAATGTTATTTTTACCTCAATATATATAGAAATACTAAGGAAAACAACATTAATTTCACTGATCTCGAGTTTTCAAAAGATATTCAAGTGTCACGTTCGGAATTCATCATAAAGTTTACAAGTGAGAGAGTAAAATTCAAAACATCCCACGAACGCTCGAAATTCCGTTAACTTATTAAACGGGAAACTCGGAACGCACTCCACCTACGTCCCCGGTACACTTTACGTCGTGGAACTCGCTGTCACAGACGACTAATATAATTAATAGAGTTCACCCGGTTCCGTCAGTTTTCCTTCGCGCGACAACCAGCTGAGTTCCACTTGGATCTTACTTTACATACAGAGGAAATAATTTATGAAGCTATAATTAATTTCTCAATGGAAATGCATGTAGACACCGCGTCAGTCGATTGAGTTAAGTGATGATATTATAGTATATCAAGGTACTGGAACTACAGGAATGGAATAATGCTTTCAATTCCATACTGCATAAATTTTTACGTGATCCACAAATAATAATTATTAGTTTAAGTACTTCATACTCATAAATTATATCTTCTTACCTGATAGCTATATAGCTGAACGTTAGATAAGTTCATTACACTATGTTTTATTTTGACACAATGCTTTCTTTTACGAAAAACTGCAGCTTATTGCAGGCTTCGAACGTAGGTCAAGCATCGAGGTTTCGGAACATGACGAACTGAGTCTATAATCATGCATACTACAGGAAGAGACATGGACTGCAAATAACGCCGGTCTATGTGCATCCACTAAAAGTTCATGTACTGTATGTTTTGTAAAAATATATAACTTTTTTTTTCTCTTTATTTTTATTGAGGGTTTGTTCAAAGAGAACACGCCACCCTAATTCATACCACACAGAAATCATACCACAAACAATCACCAACTTACAAGTATATATCTTACTAACTACTAAAAGAAACCTAAATTGAAAAACAGAGTATTACAATCACATTCTTGCCCTTATACCGACATCCACCATGTTATAGATTAACTTGGCTTCTTCCGATGCTGAGCGTGATAATATATCATTACAAACACCTATATTATAAGTAGTCTTAAATATCTGTCTTCTTTGAGATTCATTCCTGACACATTCCATTAGAATATGATAGTTAGCCACGAAAGTTAGGTAAACAGCATCTATTTATATGTTGAATTGCACATTTGGAATCTGTATATATTACAAACTTCTTATAATTTAAATCTTGTATGTAAGATAAGGCTTCTAAGATAACAATCAATTCTGTATGCATAACGGAGATCTTACTTCTTATACTGAATTTGATATGACTTAAAGCTTGTGGGTCTACAAACGCTGCTCCACTGAATCTACCTACTTTAGATCCATCTGTAAATATTGCATAAAAATCAGAATATAATTCGTTAAGAAATTGACAACAGCTTATTTTTAAAGAATGGGGGTTATAATGTCTTTTTACCATGTCTAAGAATTTAATGTTGGGCTTCAGACTTTTATGTAAATCTATGTAGCTCATCCAGATATCTAAGGAAAACATTTCTAATTGCTTAGAACCTGTAATTTTAATTGATTTCAATTCTTTGTGTATAAATATCATCAAGGGTATTTTCCTTCGTCCCCAGTTATGCGTGTCGATAGTACCTGACAACTTCTCGCAATGCTTGGTTATAGAATGATCCACAGATTTTAATTTCAGCCAGTGTTTGCCTGCCAAATGACGCCTGCGTACAAATAACGGAGAAAGTAGAAGTTCAGACTCCATAATGTGAATAGGGGTACTTTTGATAAACCCTTCTATAATCCTCATACATTGATTTTGTATTTTGTCTAACTTGTATAAATTGTAATAACTACTGGCGTCATATATTACACTGGCATAATCTATTCGACTACGAATAATACTGATATATAACTTTCTTGAAAATTGAGGATGAATTCCCCAAACAGAACCTGCTAAAACTTTAAATGTATTTAAAAATCTTTCTAGTCTGATTTAAAAAAAAAAATAACTTGAATAAATAAACTAGATCGAGTTTCTTGGCAGTTTTTCGCGATGACTGAGTCGTTTCCCGAACCGGTAGTAGCGTCAACGTTCATAAGCGCATTATCAGGGCCTAAACTGAATAAAGTATATTTTGATTTTATATCGATAACATGAAAATATCGAGGACTAAAACTGTAAGTTGTAGAAACAAGAAGTCTGTTTATATGCTTAGTGGATCATTCACTAAATGTGGGTAGAATGAAAATGTATCCCAGCAGTATAATAATGGTATAACTACGATCTTCGCGTCACTTTGTGTCGTGTTATCGTAGTAAGTGGACGCTCTGTACGTATTTTGACTTTGAGATCTTCTTGATTAATGCTGTAATATATTTAAAGGTAATTCTTTTTTCATTATTATAAGTTTGGAAAGATTTGAGTGAGATATATTATAATAAATCAATCGAAACAACAATTGAATATAGTGGGGTATATAATATTATAATATGTTCATCTGATTCCCAATTTCTGGTTACCACTACAATATCGTAGGTAATAAAAACTAAGTGGCAATTAACCGTTAGAATTACAGCGTCGTGAGATCCAACAGGACCATTAAAAATTTCGCGCCCAAATTCATGTTGTAAATTGTCTATTTTACAACTCGCGAAACTGCTTTTATTTTATTATGATCACCTGGGTACCAAAACGTTACTTTCGCTTTGTGGGACATTAATATTGCGATTTAGTCTATTTTACGCTTGTTATAATATTTAAAGCTATAATAAAAAGAGGTGAAATAAAAGATAGGTATGTACTAAAATCATTGAGCCGTCTACACTACTGAAATAAGGAGTTTGTATAGCTGATAATAAAGCTTCATTCATATCAACAGCATGTTGAGGGCGGATTCAGTTCATGAACAAGAATGTTGGCTCATCAGGCAGAGACTTGCTGGAGTCCAATGTAGCGCTGTAAATCTTTATTCATAACGTCGGAACAAATACATGTGCATGTTATGCAGAAACGTAACTATAAGATCTGTTTTAACGACATCTATTCGCTATTTATTCATACTATATTGTTATCTGTGAATGTTTGATATTTTTGTAATACCGTCAGAAATGTTTTTAACGTCACCTTCTTTATCATTTGAAAATTAAATATTATTTTTATTAGTTTATTTTTATTGTTTGCATTTTATTTTGTTGTAAAGAGAAATTAGCTAACAAAACTTGATTCTGAAACAGTTTCTGTATTTTTTTTTATATTGTGGTTATTATAAGTTTAGTGATAGTACACAACAATAACAAAATCACTTTTTAAAGTCAAGATAATCTTATTGCGAAAATTTCTTACTGTAACATTACGAAAACTTTTCTCTAACGTTCAAATCTCCTCCTGAATGTATCCTACTTTACACTATTTACAATTGCTTTATACAGTAGCCTAGATTAAACTTATTTTTTTAAATATATTTTGTTAAACTTGTAGTCCGGTGAAGCTGTTAAGACCTTGCTAGGTCAAGAGCGTAGCCAGATTGAAAAAAAAAATCTTTTTGGGAGAAACTTCCTGTAACTACAAGGAAACAATTTGTAAACTAGAGTTGATCAATAATCTGTTAATTTAGTAGGCTTAAGGTGCTTAATCTACAACATAAAGAAATATGAGGTGAGATCAGACATATTTTGTCCGTATTCCGCTCCCAACTTTAAACTATTATACAGTTAATTTTTATTCATTCATAATAACTATTGAAAGTGCTTTAACGCGATGTATTTTGTCCATTGATTATCATGAAAAGGTAAAACACCAAACTATAAACATCTTATAAAAGGAAGGCGCAAGTGAAACAAACCCATCCTCATATACGAAATGACAAACTTCCCAAAGTGTCAGCAAATAGGTATTTGTTGACTGAATAAGGAGACGCGATCCACCAACCGGTCGACCAACTTATCCGACCGATTGTAAGGAAAATTCCGAAAATGATTTCGCATAAACATCTAACAAGATTGTGGAAATGTTTTTGCGTTTCCTTATTTACATTTGTTTCCAATTTGATCCTGTCAATGTCTTGATGTATGAGTGGATGAGATATCCGATAGATTGATTCTGTTTTGATCGTGTTTATCCGTATATGTTAATTGTTAAAATAATCTTAAATCCTAGGTAATATTAAAAATGAAACATTACATTGCCAATTTTGAAGGTGGTAAAGCCACGCTGAAGTTATTGTTGGCTTCAGCATGAATGGGTCGGCTCATCCGGGTAAGTTTTTAGTTTAGTTTTTTGGTCAGTGAGAGTACCGGAGGCCCATCTTCCCTCCTTTCCGCCCTACCCTCCTTTCCGCCCTACCTTCCTTTTCCCCTCTACTCGCCCTCCCCCATTCCTCCGAACACGGCTAGCGACGACTCGTCTCTCTTGGTGTTGTTAGTGTCCATGGATGGTGGTGATCACTTACCATGTGGTGACCTGTTCGTTTGCCTCCTGTGATATATAAAAAAAATGAGCTAAATACAATTTTAGCCGTTCCTAATATTTTACGTTATTGATGTGAAACGTCTATAGGCGGAGGGTAAACCTGATGGTTGGCGTGGCGACGCAAAATACGAATTTGGCACTATTAACGAAATATTCAAAAACATTTGCCAACCACCCACTAACAACCCTATGTGTTTTAACATAATATTCAAATTGTTTTGTCGCTTACTCGTTCTACTAGTGTTACGCGGCACGCGCCGACGACCTATCGACCTTTGATAAATGCCGCCAAACACACCATGCCTAGTTGCATTTTTGAATATTATATTTAATAAAAATGAAAAATACCTCAACATTTACTCTACTGGTCAAAGCTCATTAAAAGCTATATACTATCACGGTGCGACACTTGAGAGCTAATCAATTAGTATAAAATTTCGGTTCGAGAATACATTAAACATAACGCAACTAATCAGGACTCTAGTGTCATAATTATTAAACGCAAGTAAAACTACAAACAACTTAATGTATAACACAAAAATAAACACAATTCTGAGACTAGACTATTTGTTTTTGACTGTACTCATGTACAGTCGGTTACATAAAACACCCTGAACGGTCTATATAATATAACAAAAACATATGTTTACTTAGGTGTAAAGTTTCGTCTAGCCAATTTTATTGGGATCAACGGTTGAGCACGGCAGTGTAGGTAGGGTCTAAAAACAGGGACCCCCACACGTAACACGAGGGCGAACAAGTACGTTAATCCACAAAATAACTTGTCGACACCACCACTCGCCGAATGTACGGTGACCATAAATAAGACAAAACCCAGATTTTCGTTTTAACTTAGCATAGTAATCGCTTTTGTGATTCAACATAAAAAATATGTTTTACTATTCTATTTAAAAAAAAAAAATATTAGTTTTAATTTACAGGATAAAGAACATGCAAATTTTTGCCACTGTGAATTTGAATTCTATTCGTAATAACATTTACAATATGTGATAAAATATCTAAATTCGTACATAAAAAAATAAAAAGTATATAAATATTTGAAGATTTCTACAAAAGTATCAAAAATTACTTAAACCTTTATAGAGAATATTGATATTAGGGAAAAAAAGAAAATTCTTATTGAAAAGAAAATTTTCATAAATAATTGTTAAACATGATGCTGCAGAGGTCTATAGAAGGCTGGAAAAATGACAATAAAGACTGGAGATTGTTGGTTTAAAAATTAGTAGAACAAAAACTGAACATTTGTTTTGCGATTTCGGTGGTACATCTAGTTTTTCTCCTATATCCTTAAATGGTGTATCTTTACCAGCCTGCTCTAATTTTCAGTATCTCGGTTCATTGATAGAAAACGACGGTGGCATTGATAAGGACGTGAGGAATAGGCTAAATGTAAGATGGACGAACTGGCGAAATGTGTCTGGGGTAGCTTATGACCTAAGAATGCCTTTGAAACTTAAGAGGAAGATTTATAAAAGTATGATAAGGCAAAAGTATGACAGAGAAGTTGAGAAGTAATCGGCTAGCATGGTATGGGTATGTCATGAGGAGTGATGAAAACCATGTAACTAGAGAAGTGTTGAGAATAATAGTGGGCGGATATACGAGTAGTGGAAGACCTAAAATGTATGGATGGACTGTGTGAAAAACGATATGTCCGTGAAAGGTGTGAATACTGAGATGACATCTGACAGGAGTGAATGGAAAAGGAAAACATGCTGTGCCGACCCTATTTAGGTAGGATACGGGTAATGATGATGATTAACTGTTAACCAGTAAAAAAACCTGTCAAGTTCTAATAATTTTCATCTAATAATAAACATTGCGTTACAACTTGCATTGGATATGGTCATTGTAAATACTTTTGGTCTCCCCAATATTGGGGCTGCGCTGGGTGACGACGACTATTTATGGGAATCGTGCGAGCGACGGCCGCATACGGGCACCGGTCTGGGCAGACGCCCTCAGTGCTACCAAAGTGCTCGTGCTGCGCAGTGCTCAGAGCACGGTTGCACTGAGGGCAATCCCGGCGTATCGGACGGTGTTTTAGGCGGCGGCCTTTGTGCTCGCAGGCTCCCGGCACCGTAGCCGGACCTGAGAAGATGCAGCCGAGGGTCTCATTCCTTCATTGCACAGGTCCAGTGGACGAGGGGAAGCGACTGGTGTGTACCCAGCTGCCCTCTATAGGTAGGAGCCCGGCGGCCACCTTCCGCCGGGCGGACCGTTGGGGCGACTATCTAGTGGTCTTAGAACGATCACTTGCCACCCCAACACGACGGTCGGTCGGCACACCGTGGGGTTTTAGCCCGTGCGAGTCGGACATAACCCACCCTCTCCCCCGGAAGGGTGGGTATCCATAAGGGATTTCCCCACGTGAAAAAAAACTTTTGCTACTACTAAATAATAATGTAAACTATTTGAAAAAAAGAGACACTCAAAGCGAAACTGTACTGGAGAAAATATATTCTTTTAGTTTTAGCTAATTACTTTATAGTATTTGTTTATGTGCTAAGTTAAAAAGTAAGCAGAAACTCTTAACATTATTTTAACTTGTGAAAACCTCTGGACTACTATTATTAATGAGATGATCAATCAGTGATATTTTTTATTGTTTTAATTTACGAATTATGAAATATTAAAGTACTAAAAAGGTAATATAAAAGAAACAGTTGAAGCGATTTATTAAACCGTTCGTGACGGCAAATCAAATTAAGTACTTAGTAAGTAAGTAAGAACTGAAGATCGAACTTGTGGATATCGATATGAAAAAGAGACAAACATATACATATTGGGGTGTAAGGGGTGTCGAGTAACATCTTAAGACTTGAGACACCCAAGCCAACCTCACCTGCACGTGGTGCACCCTGCTGATCAACGAACGAGGCAATGGCGAAAGCAGGGTGGTAGGGTTTTTCAGCCCGACTGGGTCGCAATCACCATGCATATAGCGAAAAAGCCCGTCATAGTGACTCGCTTCTGCGTGTCGCGTTTCGGGATCAGCCTGTGCATATCCAGTACCGAGTGACTTTCGTCATTATGGCCGGCATGACAGTGGCGACCGGCGATGGATAATCTGTCTCTCGGTGGTTGCCGATGTTTTTGGATTGTACTATGCTTAACATCAGGCATAGTGCAGTCACTATGTCGTGCTTCGATAAAAAAAAAAAAAAAAAAAAAAAACATCTATAGGATTTAACGTGCGAAATAATGAAATAGAATACATTATACAGTGTTTATTATATTTACAATCTCTGCGTTGTATATTTCATTACCTAATACTTGCTTTGGTCCCAGAGTTTTATGTGTGTTAGGTGTGTTTGCATGAGTGTCTGCTTATCACAAAGATTTGCATAAGGCAACATAAGTAGTGTGGTGTATCGATTATATGAATATTCTGTCTTTTGCAAACTTTAGCAAAAAGAAACCTAAAGAAGTACTTCTTGCTTAACAGAGTGGTTGCAGCATGGAATAAACTATCAGAGAAAGTTGTGATGCCTCCAACCATAAATTCTTTCAAGAATAATTTGGACAAGGAAAATATCTCCAAATTATTTGATACACACGCAACAGCTAATTAGCTGCCAGTGTGTTAATCCAAATAATAATAATAATGTTTTAAAAATTATGTACACAGTTGTTCATATTCATGGACACCCCACCCGCGACTAAGTTTCAATTAAGCCCTCACCCGGCTGGGCGCATTCGTGCCGGCTCGGTCTAAGCCCGCCGATTTCAGTGTACGCGGCTCCAAGCAAAATAGATTATAGGATTTAGTCCGCAATTGTTTAGCCTGCGCCCGAGATAAATTTGATTGAAAGTGCCCTTTATGAAAAGGTCGTTTGGATGGCATTAATGTAAAGGTAGGTAATTCTATGAAACACTTTAAGGTGTTAAATAACTCTATAACCGGTAGGTTTGTAAAATCATTAACAGCTTCGGTATATCTTATTTATCAAGTTAAAACTTTTTTAGGAGCGTGGAGCGGTATTTTTGGTAGGAGATATATTATTTCGCGTCACGATATGCTACGTAAGCATGACCGGCCGTATTCTTGCGGCAGACTAGTGATTCGTAGTATAGTAGTGCACATCTAATATCGATATTTTGTATTGAGATTCTGCAGCCCATGATATGTTTGATGAATTAATGAACAGTATATAAATATTATACGGCTGTAAAAGAGACTAAAAGATAAAAACTTTAATTTAAAAATAATTCATACAATAATTGATTTAAAATCTCAAAAGCGAATATAGATTTAAGTCTATTGTTTTGAGTTTCTACTTCTGTGACCAGTCCTATGACTGTCTCGACTTTCTTATATCTTCGACAGAATTTAATTTTTGGAAACTTTATACACAGGCAGTCATCGTACCTAGGTAAGATGGTATGTCAAAATATGTGACATAAATCGAGTGGATGTAAAGCGAGACTATTTTTTCTTATATATGTATTTCTATATTTATTAACTATATTTTCGTACAAGACACACACATCATGTAAGTTATAACATTTATTCTCCTTAACAAAAAATCATCTTAAATGGCTTTCATATTAATTTTGTATATATCTGTATACAGAATCAAGGAAGATATCAAAAACAAATAATAATTTAATGATAATAACTTATAATATATACAAAAAAAGAATAAATACCAAGAGTTAACCTCAAATCTGTAAACACATTTTATGTTTATTTTTAATATGAAAAATCACGTTTATCATAAATATTTACAATAAATTATTATTTATCACCATGTACTATTTAAAATCACACGCCAATAAATATATATTTATATACATGTATATTTATGAATAAATATATTTTTATCTCCATTTGTATAAAACACGTGTTGTGTATTCATATTTTGTTGAATACAGTTATGAGTTCTCACGAAAAGGTTTTTTCTTTTTTTTAATGTCAAACAAGGCAAATGAACATGCGAGTCACCTGGTGTTAAGTGATCACCGTCGATCATAGACACTAGTAACACCAAGGTAGCTTGTAGCTTGTGCTTGTGCGTTGCCAGCTTGTGTTTTAGGGGGTATGGCGAAAGGGGAGGAGAAAGGGAGAGAAGCTGGGCCTCTGGTGCTCCCACTGACCGAACGAAACGCAACAATGCAATCGCTGTTACTTCACGTCTGTTTTTTTGTGAGAAGGTGGTGCAGTAATAGCTTCAGCGTGGCTCTACTACCTACCTACAAACGTGACAGACAATTAACAACCAACTTCACGGTGTCGATTTTAGGTGTCGGCGTGCGCGCGTATCGTAAAACGTCACTCAAATTATTTTTTCCAAATGCACCGAAAAAGCACAAATAAAAAAATACAAACAGACAGTGTTGTAATTCATCATAGTAGTGTAATATATATAAAATAAATTCCGCCAATAAATTTTGAGCGTAAAAGAAATTGAATTCTTATTGAATGGTATTTAATAAATTAAGAATGGAGAGAAGAAATTTCCAAGAACGAATTTCTTAATTGAATCCTTTACCTCGCCGACCACTTAAATAATTCGGATCAATCTCCCAAACTCCATTGAAAGTTCGCCGAACGTCAATACTTGTTTAATTAAAACTTTTTCTTTTTGAATTCAATGGGAAGTAATGGTAACTCCCTTTTGTATTAAATCCGCTCTATTTAGGTTAATCCGCCTGTTTTAATAATCAAAGTAACGAAGTTGATCGGCTGTTTATTTTTTAAATAAAATATAACTATCGAAAAGTTATTATTAACCTGCGTCCGTACTATGGACCATATCGGAGGAGCTTCTAATGACCTACATCCGTACTACTAACTGTAGCGGGTGAGTTACTATTGACTGGCTACTATTTACCTCTTTCTGAAACATTGTTGGTTGGAGGTAGTGGTCTTTCATGGATCTTGATTAGGTTATTAGGATATCGGCTTTGGTTGAATGCCTGATAAGGCGGCCAACGGTGAGGCACTAGGCATATTTGTTCAGACAGTGAGTTAGTCATATCTACGGATAATTTGTCTACTAAATTTAGTATTGTATTTCTGTACAACTTTTATATCCGATTTGTCTTAGTGAATTGATTGATCAAATCATAGCCATGGCATCACTATCAACGATGTCGACTATCACATGGATGCCATTTTATCTTGGACCCAACATAATCTATATAAATTAAATTCAATTGCCGAATGTAAAATGTAATGTAATTCTTTCTATTGTGTTTGTATTTGTCAATGAAAAGATTTTTATAAACGAAGTGTCAGAAAAATCGTACGGAAAACTGAAAAGTGAAAATTTTTGACTAAAAAATCTCCCTAGATAAATTTAGTTAATAACGGAATTGACAAATTGGCTTTCAGTCACCATTTTTTTACATGGTCGTAAATACAAAAATTAGTCTCACTTTCTTAATTAGCACGTCCGGGCAGAGTCAGGGTTTGAAGCTAGTAATTAATAATAATGTCGGTAAGAATCCCACTGTTGAGATAAAAATCTCTCTTCCCGGGGGAAAATACGGGTAATTATCTGCGACACCCTAATTTGCACATATTAACAATACCGATTCCCAATAAATAGACATTTCTACATATTTCCCACTTATTATCAAACTACAAGAATATGTATCAGGCTTAATTACGATGTTTTTCTTCACCATGAGCCTAAATTTTACCAATAGCCAGGCGAACTCGGTTTTTTTTTTGTATTTACACGTCAGTGTATGAACTTACAGATATTACATCCATGTGCCGTGAAGCGAATGAATGAATTTGGAATGTCAAATTATCAAAAAAAATATCCGATATTATATACACCTAAATCGCCTACAAAATTATAAGATGCTATGGCGTACTTATTATATATAGTACATGTATCCATACGTATATAAACAGTCTAGTCACTTCACAAAAAATAAATAACAAAAATACGTTATAATTAATAATTAAATAATAGATAATAAAGAAATAAACAACTCTCGAAGAAGTTAATTAAACATTTTAACTCGTTTTCAAAGGAGGTACAAAACTCTAAGGTTCAATTTAAAACAATTTAAACAAGTGAAACTCGTTTAGTGGCTGGTTCCTTTGTAGAGAACGCTTAAGCTGTGCTTTGTTTTACATCGCAACTGTTGTTAAGTTTTACCTTTATAAATTGTTTTCTCGCTCATCTATTTCTTTTTCTATTTAATTTTGTCAAGCCAAAATTTAAATCTTGAATAAAGGACATATGTAAGTAATAGAATAGAATAATGTAGATATTGAATCAGGAACTCGATCTTTATTAAAATTAGTTGCAAGAAATTGCTATTCGACCTTCTCTATAGTAAAAAAACAATGACTAAATGTGAAATAATTGTTGGAGGATGGATTTATATTGAAGTTTACAATCGGTGTCATAGAGGATAAAATTGACCAAATGTCGCATACACAAAATGAATATGTTTAGAGATTAAATCAAAAGCTGTTGACCGCCAGACACTGTCTTAAATTGTAAAGCCATTTAATTGCGGATTGCAACACTATTAGAGCTTTGTCATTTTAAACATTTCTATACATATTTTGGATTTTTTTTTATTGTAGCACGGTAAAGTGACAGCACTATGCCTGATGGTAAGCATAGTACAATCCAAAAATTATAGCGACCACCGATTGACACACTGTCCATCGCCGGTCGCCACTATCATGCTGGCCTGTAAAAATTTATAGACAACGTTAAAAATATAATAATAGTTCATGTTACCAAGACATAAGTAACTCGATAGTAACACTCGACACAGTTCTGCGCACGCCAGCTAAGTGATTCCGAATCCTTATGCACTTGAGATACCTTGATGTTAACATACTGGAACGTGCAATCAGTTTTTGATTATATATGCATATTTGTAAAATATTTACAGTAATTTAATCAAGACAAGTTATAAATCCTAAAAACACTGCCTGGTTTTTGTTACCTCTTTAATAAGAGTAGCTATAAAATTTTGAATATTTAAGTAAATCAAACATTTGGTTCTATTTGTGAAATTTTAAAAAGCATATTAGAATCATTTCATTCAATTCATGTAGGTGGTAGAGACACACTGAAGCTATAACTAGTTTCAGCATGAATGAGTCGGCTCGTTCAGGATAGTACCACCCTCTCACATAGAACCCACATGAAATAACAGTACTAGGCATTGTTGCGTTTCGTTTGGTCAATGAGAGCGCCGGAGGCCCACCTTTCCTAACCTTCCCCCTTTCCTCTTCCCTTCCTCCCCCACCCCTCAAACACAGGCTGGCAACGCACCTGCGACTCCCATGGTGTTGCAGGTGTCTATTGATGGTGGTGATCACTTAACATCGGGTGACATTCCTTTGCCTTCTATGATATAAAAAAATAATATCATATTAATCATATATCTAAAATGGCAACTGTGTTGAACCCAGAGGGAAAGTAACACAGCTATAAATGCGTGGTATAAGATTGTTAATATCGGGTGGCTAACTAGGTGGGCTTGGAAAAAGCCATGCTATGGCTTGTTCACGATGATTTCCTTCGTAAATAAGTTTTAGGTTATGATTATATAAAATCCAACTACGCTCTTATAAATTTTTTGCAGTTTTATATCATTGTTTCTTTTGTTTCACGCTCCACTTTGTCACTCGGTGCCGTCGATCGACCGCTTATTCGCGATTACGCTCGTCTCCCAACGGTGAGTCAGCTTGCACGCTCGAATAAGCCGAGGGAAAAAGTGTTACGGGAAAAAAAACTTCATATTAGCCCAGTTTTCCTAGTCGCTTGTTAATACATTTATTATACTATCCGGTTTCAGAGGATCCTAGTTAGGGCAATCGATTTGAACCGATCGGACTATTTTCTTAAGAGTTCTATCGATTGGGCTCTTTAAAAACATTTCAGGGAGTTAAGTAGTCAGGTTTCCCAACTGGGAAGAGGAACATGGAGATCTTAAAAAAATATTTAGTTTGACAATACATACGTCTTTATGAAAACGTCGGCTTTTTTTAAATGAAAATCATTTGTTGGAACAAAAAACAACAAACCTTATTGAAAGTCGTCGATTTAATATATTGTGTATCCAATAAATTTTACAAGCTTTAATTCATTTAACGAATGTGTACCCCTTCAGCTGTAAATAATATTTTAAATGAAATAACTCGGAATATGTTCACTCTTCCGCGACCATAGACACGCGGTTTGTTTATTGAATTTCTCCATATGAAACAATTATGTATACTAATATCAGTAATATATAGTTTGTGAGTTTGGATTATCAAGGTAATCTCTGGTACTACTGATTCATTTTTGATAATTCTTTCACTGTTACCCTAATAATTACCCTGAAGGTACCCTTTTCTGTACCCCTGACAACGTATTTGCTAAATTACATTATGATCGATTCAGTAATTAAGCCATGAAGATAAAACTAAACTGACTACCTTATTTACAACACTAATTAAGACTACCTATGCCTCGCGGAGCTAAATTAGGTAAGCATAAACAAATTTGATATAAATAATGACGTCGGAAGCCGGTGCCTGAGTTGCGGTAGAGTGCTTCGCTGACATAAGTATTCACAGTTCGTTTTCGCTCTCCAATACATAACACGCGGACTACACACCACACTATAGCGTACTTTACATCTTAAACTTTTCAAGACAATTGCTTCGGTTCTAAATGGTGTGACGTTACATCTTACGTAATAAGTAAGCAGTTAAATAATTTTTGAAATCTCATTGCTAGTTCCAAAAATGTATGCGTTTAACCAAACAAAAACAACCAATCTCTTGAGCGTGACAATATTATATATTATATAAATATTGGGTAACTTGATATTAAGCTTAAGGTATAAAATATATTTTTTTATTCTTTATAGGGTAGACGATTTGTTTGCAAATAAGCGTCACAACAGATGCAAATAACGAGCCAAAGTAATAATCTATCAGAATGAGTACTGACTGAGATTGAGAGTTGAAGGTACGCACTAGATAAAATATGCGCTCTGTTTTCTTTGCCTGAAAAAGTAACAATGAATAACTTAATATAAAAAACAATTGTATAAAATAAACTATTCTTAACTCTCTTGATTTCTATCCCTAATTAATTCATCTTTCTTCTGTTTGAAGCGTTTTTATCTTATATACTTTTTTTTCTCTAAATCTCGGACTTTACGAACTGTCCAAATTAATAAGTAAATCAACTGAAATCAGGCACCAAGAGTTAATAAGTGATTCATTACGTATTTCTGGCAAAATCTGTTAGTAAAGTTATAAAACAACAACAAGGTCTGTATTTCATATTTTTCTTTTTTTTTAATTTTATTTTTGGCAATCTATCTTTCAAATTATTACTGCCATTGTCATGTAGTCAATAATTATCTCCTCTCTGTGCATCCACTATAAGCTGTATGATGTATTTAAATGTATGTAAAAAAAAATGTACCCGATCGAGTTTCTTGCCGGTTCTTCTCGACGGCTGGGTTGTTTTCCGAACCGGTGGTAGTTTTTGACGTTCATAAGCGCCTAAACTGAATAAAGAATTTTTGATTTTGAAAATATTACAAGCGTCGTGCGATCATTTCAATATTAAGCGTCGTGTGAATCAATATTCTAACAAGATGGTGGATCCCTTGTTAGAACCTTCCAGGGAGTTTTTGTGGCATCTCAGAATTTCATGCTCCGTGGTATTATTTTCCATTCACTTCACTTATGCACAATAAACTAATAATATTACGTAAAACATCAGCAAATTTACAAAATATAGAGTCAAATAACACAAGATTATGAATAAAATATAAAATTCACAACATGACAGACTAAAATCCCGCCAAAATCAATAACTCGTAATTGTATTCATTCTATATTTAAGTACTGGAAAATATGTAGTCCGGTGAAGCTGTTAAGAACTTGCTGGGTCAATAACGTAGTCATTACTAAAAAAAAATAAACCGGTAAATATAAATTTGACTTATTCTTACTTAATTTGACTTATTCTGTGAGAGAACATACCCTACAACACAGGTTATGTTGTTAAATTGTAACAAACAAGATACACATTCGCATTTATAATATTGCTTAGGATTTCCCCAAATGTGGTCTAATCCGTACTACATACTACGCCTAATATAGAATTGATTCTATATCCCCTCGGCAGCGGCTCAAGCCTAGGTCCATTCCCTCGACGTGGAGCCCTTGAGTACGCTGCTCACGCGATACAGTGACACAAAACCTTACATCACTGCTACAACATCACACACATCACCTATACACACGTGCACGCCTACACGTTTACACGCTGTTTTTCTTTTTCAGAGAAATAAACGACAAAGAGTTCTACCTTTATTGTTCCTTATCCTATCCTTATCCTTATCCTATCCTATCATATATAGTTTTGAAGAATTTTTCCGACAGAAAATACATATAGGAGTTGTTGAGGTACGCATGCTTGGTACACATGCATGTTTCAATAACTCATGTACGTATATCTAGATAGCTTAGCTTAGGTTATCTCAGATAGGTCGCCATTTTTGCACAAAACAGGCGACGGCCCAAGCCTAGGTGTGCCGTGGACTAACTCAGGTTAGTCGCCCAAATATCCCAAATCGGCTGAGTGCCTTTAGCGCTCGTCTCAATAGTTCGGTGAAGCTGTGAAGACGATTCCAGGTCAACAACGTTCCCATGTCGAAAAAAAAATATAGTGTTAGTTTGAGGCATTCCATTAAAAAAATAATATGACGATGTATGATTTAATATTTGACTGATACACAGAGTTACATAGGCCTATTCTATAACTATATCAACGTTCGGTTTCAGTCCCGAAATAAGTCAGAATTTTCAATGAATAAAAACATTGTCATAAAATCTTAACGCGATAAACATCCACTGATATCGCCTATGATTTCAGAAACTGTATTTGATAGCCAGTTGAGAGTTACATAGTGACAATGAAATGGTATATATTTAAATTGTATAGAATAAATGATCGTTAACTTTGAATTTGTAAATTGTAAAAATATACCAATTAAGATATTTAAAGTTTAAGGCTCATTGGTTATCTGCGTTTAAGAGTTGCGTTTTTTTAAACGTCGCGTTCTTACACCACAGTGCGTTTGTAATAAGTGTCATTCCTAATTGAACGGAACGGATATTTGCATATAGATTGCATTGAGTCCCGCGGGGTGAAGCGGTTTCTATCTTCACATAAATATACTACGGTCTGCGATATTTTTCATTTTATCGAAGGGAATTTTAGCTATTTTACTGTTTGTAATGTAGTTTTATTTTTATTATTTAACTAGCTTCTGTCCATGACTTTGTCACGTAGAATAGACACCGTTTACGGAGGTTACGTAGCGGAAGCTCTCAAGAGAAAAATAACGACGATTTTAAAACATTCTTCATTGGTGCTCCGCTTCTATTGGTTTTAACGTAATTATATGTAGCCTAAAGCCTTCTTCGATAAATGAGCTATCTAAAATTGATCTAAAACTTATTAATACTGCTTGAATTTAATTGCTTATGTTACCCTAGGTTTTATATCATATTTATTTTATTTATCCAATAAGTAAGCCACCGAAGGCACCAACAGTTTAGAAATTTGGTAATGTAGTTTTGAATGATTACCCGCGACACAGGATTTAATTCCTAGTGCGGGAATCTATAGTTATTTTTATGCCATGTAAAACAACATTTGTTAAATAAATACTTTTTTTTTTTATTAACAACATTTTACTAGACTGCACTAACATTTTTCAATTCAAACCAGGTTCCTGAGACTTAACGCGTTCAAGCTCACAAACTCTTTAGCATTATATAAAATTAGTATGAATTAGTGACATAATAGGTTTCATTATCATGTATCCTTGTAAGCTATATGTTAAATGAAAATCTATCTATCTAATACCTTTAAATGAGCAATTCTTGTATATTTTTATATTTGTATATATTCAGGATCTCGGTAACGGCGTCATCTAATTCCATGGTAGTTTCGGGGACGATAAATCGATCAAGTTTGATTCCATTCATAGAAAACTTTTTTAACTAAGTTTTCAGGCAATAAAAAATATAGCTAAAATATAAAAATAAATTTTGTCGCCGCTGTCAAAACAAGAATAGCTCAGATGGAAATCGGTTGCTTCGAAAATTCGTCAAACCCCCAGTTCGAATCCGAGTGACAGCAGAAGAGCTATATATATATTTTTTTTTGAAAAATGCTAATTTTCCGATGCAAAACTAACAGTTTGTCTTAATTTTAAAATGTTTTTTAAAGAGCTAGGCTCGGTCATCCAGGAACTATTAATTAAAAGAGGTAGGTACTTAGTTTTTTTAACTTTTCCACTAAATCTTACCTTATCGCTTATTCATATGTTAAATGTAATGTAAACAGGTGAGATTAAAGAGGTATAAATAGGAAAGATTTTCCAGTTGCGACACGACACAATGACTGTTCTGTATCTGATGGTAAATAACCCAGATACAATGGTGACCAACTCGATTAGGCCTCCCACGGTAGCGGCTTAGGCCTAGGTTCGATCCCTCGTTAAAATTCTCGAGTCTAGAAATAAAACCAAGACTGTCTGGCATATAATAAATAAAGAATTAGGAAAAAATAAAATAAATGATGACTCATTTAATCTAAGTGTCGACGGAGTACGTATTTCAAACAGTTCAGAGGTAGCAACTGTTTTCCAAGATTATTTCACTAATATACCTTCACAAATAACAATGAGTATAACATCATCAGCTCAGGGTGCCGCATCTCTTTTAAAGAATATGAGTGCACCTACAAATTCAAAATTTAAATTCTCATCTATTCGTGCAGGTGAAATAATAAGGACATTTAAACAATTAAATTTAAAACACACCGAAGACATATGGGGAATGTCGGTAATAGTAATACAGTCCTTAATCGTCACTATTTCACCACATTTGGCTAATATATTTAATCAATGTATATTAAAAGGAACCTTCCCTAATCTAATGAAAGTAAGCAAAGTGGTTCTTTTGTTTAAATCAGGTAGCAGAAGTAGTCTTAGAAATTATATACCTATTTCTGTACTTCCGTCGATAAGTAAAATTTTTGAAAAGATAATGCTTAAACAATTGGTAGAATATTTTACAGTGCAAAAGTTTCTGGATGGTCGACAGTTTGGTTTCACAAAATCGAAATCTACTACTGACGCTGGTGCAACGCTCATAAATCATATATTAGGAGCCTGGGAGGAATCGCAGGATGCAATTGGTGTGTTCTGCGATTTATCTAAGGCATTTGATTGCGGTGACCATAGTACACTTATTCTTAAATTAAAACACTATGGTATTTGTGGATCTTCTCTCGACCATCTAGTCTCTTATTTAAAAGATCGCTGTCAAAAAGTTAACATACATGGGGTAACCTCAGCGGGATCATTTGCGCGAATTGGTGTACCACAGGGGTCTATTTTAGGGCCGTTCTTGTTTTTAATATATATAAACGATCTACCGCTAGTGGTTAACAACTCTGCTGACATGGTGCTTTTTGCGGATGATACTTCTCTAATATTTAAAGTGAAAAGGATAGATTCAGAGATTGGGCATCTGAATAATACTTTAAATGAAATTTGTCATTGGTTTGCGTTGAATAATTTATTGTTAAATGCAGATAAAACGAAATGTATAAGATTTACTTTACCCAATGTTAGACAGGTTGATAGTAGAATCAAGATCGAAGGGAATCTAGTAGAGTTAGTTGACAATACTGTATTCTTGGGAATTACATTAGATTCCAAATTACAATGGGGCCCTCACATTAAAAAAATGGCGAGCAGATTAAGTTCTGCTGCATTCGCAATACGCAAAATTCGCCAGCTTACAGATATTGCCACTGCTAGGTTAGTCTACTTCGCTTACTTCCATAGCATAATGTCTTACGGTATTCTGCTGTGGGGTACGGCTGCTGAGGTAGACACCATATTTTTATTACAAAAACGAGCAGTTCGAGCAATATATAATATGGGACCTCGCGAATCATTAAAAACGAAATTCCAGGAATTCGGTATCTTAACTCTACACTCCCAATACATTCTTGATAATTTAATGTATGTCCGTAAAAACTTTGAAAAACTGATTTTAGTAAAAGACCGGCATAATGTAAATACTAGAAACTGTAATAAACTGGTCGTCCCATGTTTTAGACTTAGTAAAACCAGTAATAGTTTCTTAGGTAACAGTGTTAGGTTTTACAATAAAGTCCCAAAACATGTTACCGATTTGCCGGACTGCAAATTTAAGCGCCATGTCAAGCGGGTATTAGTGTCAAAAGGATATTATAGAGTGGATCAGTATATGAACGATAGTGATGTCTGGAATTGACTCCTCTCTGTGCATCCACTATAAGCTGTGTATGATGTATTATATCATTATATATTATATATATTTGTGTAAAAAAAATGTACCCGGTCGAGTTTCTTGCCGGTTCTTCTCGATGGCTGGGTTGTCTCCGAACCGGTGGTAGTTTTTGACGTTCATAAGCGCCTTATTAGGGCCTAAACTGAATAAAGAATTTTTGATTTGATTTGATTTGGTAGGGAGCCCTTGAGTGCGGTGCTTGCGCGATACGGTGACACACAAATATACATCACTGCTACAACACTACACGATCACCCCCACACACGTGCACGTCTACACGCTTACACATGAAAGTGGAAGGGTTTACTTTTTTTCCCTTATCGAACTGAAAAACTCTCAATTTTCCGATAATAAATATATGGAGGAGTTGTTGAGGCGTGTATGCTTGGTACACATATACGTTTCAACAGCTCATACATATACGAAAAGTTAGCTAGATAAGCTAAGATAGGTCATGACTTTGCATGCAACAGACAACACCCAAGCCGAGGAGTGCCGTGCACGCTTGAGCTGGTTGCCAAAATAAAATCGGCTGAGTGCCTTAAGCGCTCGTCTTAGTAGTCCGGTGAAGCTGTTAAGACCTTGCTGGGCCAATATCGTAGTCATTTCGAAAAAAAAAGAAAACTATGGTGACCATCTAAAAAATTACGCTCCATCAGTAATTGCCGTTATCATGCCGACCTGTAAACCTATTTGTAGTTGGATATACATTATTTGATTGAGAAATATGACAAAATAGTAGAGAAAAAGCTATGATAAGTTTTTTTTTTTTAGTTAGTAGCAATTCAGTCGAGTAAAGACATTCTAAAACACCTATTGTGTATTCTATACACGTCTATAACCCCGGAACGCGACAAGTCTTCGTATATGGTAGTTGAACAGAATTGTCAAATGCTACCTACCATTCATAAATTATAAATCTTTAAAATGTTAATAGCATGAGAATTAAAAAAGTTCTTAGCCCTCAATTAGACGTATTCATTATTTACCGAACGGAACTAATCTTGAAGAAAAAAATCTTTTACTCCTGCAAAGGTTTGGAAACTCTCTGAAAGTTTCCGAAAGTTGTCGATGTGAACCGAAGTTGCTTTTGATAGGCCACGACTATTGACTATGGGAAGTTGGTCGCTCGGTAATTGGAGTGGTCTAAAACATAACCGACTAGCGGATTTACTATTATTAACAAAAATAGGGGGTTATATTACTGAGATTTGTTAACTCCAATACCATTTACTATAATATATAACTTACTATAACTTTGTATAAAAATTGGCGTACTTGAGTATACTATTTTTTTTTTGTATATCATATAGGAGGCAAACGGACAGGCGGCTCACCTGATGTTAAGTGATCACCGCCGTCCATAGACACCAGCAACACCAGATGAATTGCAAGTGCATTGTCAGCCCGTGTTTAGTGGGATGAGGGAATAGGGGAAGGGAGAGAAGAGGAAAGTGGAAGGGAGAGGACAAGTGAGGGAAGGGGGAGGTGGGTCCTCTACACTCTCACCGACCGAACGAAACACAACAATGCAACTACTGTTACTTCACGTCGCTTTTCTGTGAGAGGATGGTACTACCCCGGGCGAGCCGACCCATTCATGCTGAAACCAGTTATAGCTTCAACGTGGCTCTATCACCTACATTTTTATACTGTTATTCTGTTTTTTTTTTATATTATAGGTCTTAGTATTTAAATCACATCTAATATTAAATGACGATGTAGTCTAAGATGGTAAGCACGAATCTAGAAAATTATAACGCACTTTTAAAAAATATTCTGAATTGTGTATTTTAATATTGTTCATATATTGCTTAAAAGTTTAGATAGTTGCAATATTTATTGAGTATAATCTGCACTCGATTCTCATCCTAAATCAATAAAAAAAAGAATTGTTTAATATTTGATCTAATTATCTAGAAAAATACAAAAATTATACGCAACCTTCTACGCTTCTATGTTTAAGCACAGTGTCGACTACATTTATTACGATTGTGTTTATACTGTTGAAAGTCTTATAACAAACATTAACTCTTTGATATTTATGATTTTTTTTTTAATATTATTATTTTATATGTTAAATATGACCATGAACCATATTCTAGAATACTGCTAGTATTTAACCTTTCACCTAGTATATTAGAATATTACAAAATAATGCTTACTAACTCCATAGTGTATTCAGTCTCTTAAAAATAACCCGAATACTAAGTTTCACCTCTACCGAATGTGAACTCACACACTTTACACACCTTATAAGTGCAGCCTTATCACTTGATTCCATTGCACATATCATCTAATAACGTGTTTAAATTGAAAGTACATATTAATACTAATAGTATATTCAACATTTAATAAAATTTAATAAATTCGTCTATAACTTGTACCAAACACTAATACAGATCAAAGAGCTCCATCCATGACATCATTAAACGAGGACCGCAAGAAAACAAACTTACCTTTTCCATCTGTAAATCCCAGATCTCCTTAAAAGTAAAAGATAATTCGTGATTTTCAGCAGCAAAATAACTTTGCAGACGGCATGTGTGATTCCGTAGCAAATTTCAGAGAGCGTTAAATCCAAAACGACATATCTGTAAACACATCGCATTATTGTTACGCCCTTTTCGTGCTTTCGGTAAATGAATTAATTCAGGATTTGTTATTGAGCTACTTTATGCTTTAATGTACTACGTATTTAGGATTAATTTACTTCGATCGTGTAGTTTGATTGGTTACTTACAAAGTAGGCAATATATCCTTTGATCAATTTAGGATAAAGCAAATGAATATCATATTTGGTAATAGAAAAGTAGACCAACTCTCTATTACAGTCGGTTACCTCCTAAATATAATTAATAATATAATTTGACGCTACATCGCCTATGAGGTAAGCTTATTTATGAAGGTAGTCAGTGTTACAATATCGAGTAAAGTATGGAATGATTATAAATATATAATATTTTATATGATATTTATGAATTTAATTATATGGTAGGTTCACAGGCATAGTCAGCAGCCCGTATCGTATTGACGATTTCAAACAAATCCACAGTTCTATGTATTCCTACAAACAATCCTACAAGAACATTTAGCTGGTTCAGGTTGCGTCGTGGTGTATTTCTTCCCCATGAGCCAGTTTACCAATTTAAAGAGTAGTAAATATACGTGAATTCCTTAAAATTCTTTGGTACATGCAGAATTTCAAACCTGTGAACATCGGGTTGACATTCCATCAGTCGAATAACTAGACTAGTGGTCGGTAAACTGCGACTCTTTCAGTCCTTAATTGCGGTTCTTCCCATAGTATTTAGTGAAGATAAGAAATGTTATCTATTAAATTAGTCTATAATAGACCAGTAAACTTATTGATATGTAAGCCTACAGTAATGAGACACATTTTTAGACAGCAAGAAAATACATCGCTGGCACAAAAGACATAATGAGCAAAGACAAGTTTGAGATATATGCTAAAGCAAAGCTGTTTAAAAATTAATTGTTGTATTGTATTGTTTAACTTCATCAGCGTGAAACCTTATGTAAATAAAATCATCTGAATATATTAAGTCTATTTATTTGTCTACTTTTCTCTCGTACTTAAATCGCGTCGTCACTAAAACTACAATAACTTTGAATAGATCTAACCGATTTTAATGAAACAAAGACTCAATGCTACTTCAAAATATGCGGTATGATGTTTAACGTGAAAGCAGTAATTTAGCAGTAATGCGTGTTTAAATATACAGACAGACAGACAGTCATTTCTAAGAGTGAATGAAATGTTTTTAATTTTTTTCCTATCCTATCCTATACTATATCGTTTAGAGGAATTTTTCCGACACAAAATACATATAAGAGTCGTGGAGGCACGCATACTTAGTACACATGCATGTTTCAATAACTCTTATACATATATGGCTTAGCTTAGACAGTTCGCGATTTTTGCACAAAACAGAAGACAGCCCAAACTTCCCAAATTAGCTGAGTGCCTTCAGCGCTCGCCTCAGTAGTTCGGTAAAGGTATAAAGACTTTTGCAGGTCAACGGCGTGTTCATTTCGAAAAAAAAAATTATTTGAAATTCTGAGACATCTGCAACATTTTTTTTACAATAGTTTAAAAATACAGACATTAAATTTACATTCTTATTATAGATATTTGATTTTGTTGGATGACCAGTTTGCCAACCATTGCGCTAGATTGTGTGTGTTGTTGTATTATTGTTTACTTGTGTTGTTATATTTAACGAACTTTAATATAATTTCATTCATGTAAGCACTACTACTATCTTACGGTAATATTATTTCCATACTATATCGTCTGAATACGTCACTAATGAAGATATTGCAGGCGTATTCACGTCACGCGCGTCACCCGGGCGTAAACACGCTACTTACTTGACGAACACGTAGTCTTTGAATCACGTTATGTGTTTCATTGCTTGTTTCACAGCCTTAATAATGCCTTATTAGATAAACTGTACGCCAGTTTTGCTATTAAAGTTAAATTGATTAAAGAGTAAGCTACACATTTACCTATTTCGCTGAGAAATCGTATTCTTTTCATAAGGCTTGATAAAGCTCATTGTAGTGATGAAGTAAAAATCTACTAATCAAAATATTTTGATTACTTTTCTACAGGAGCAGCTTATTTATAGCCTATCCACCGTCATAGGACTATAAATGCTTTGCATGTTCAATATAATAATATCTTTCGATTATTCTTACAACTGTAGGAATTCTGTAGCGCTTCTGGAATGCATACGTAGGAGAGCAGTATCTATCCTTGGCAGATTTTGCAACAGTTTCGACAGAGTGATGAAAACACTGTTAGATATATACGATAGTCCATTCCTGAAATATTGCATATCGGTGAGTGTATAAATAATGTGGCGTTTCATTTTTGTTACAGACTCGATAGAGGCATTCTTCAATAACATTTAATTTCTTATTTGAAATAAGTAGTTAGTATTTTTTTAATAATTTCTATGTATTTATGTAATGAGTCCTCTCTGTCTTGAGTATAAATAAATAATAACAATAAGAAAGTGTTTGTTTTTACAAAATACACTTTCTGGAGATGAGTATTGGTAATTTGATAGTCCTTCTGTGGTATTTTAATAAATTGTTGATAAACGCAACCTTCATTTGTCATTCTGTGGTATGTTTATGTAGTTTATGTAGTATGTCCGATGTTTTAAGTTCTTTTTTTATTTTTAGTGTCGTTTGTAAGAGATGTAGTACGGAAAATACAGCAAAGCAAGTTATATTATATTGTGTAACTAACCCACCACGGACAGTAACAACAGTACTTACAATAATAATGTATATATAAAATTGTAGTGTGCACACACTTTCGCCACGGTGAAACAAATTATATGATTTTCTTTTGGAAACAATATCACTGGGACAGTTCTTGGCTATAGTTGAATCCTATAGATGTTGTCGTCGTATTCCGGAGATTTTTAAATAATATTGTTTAGTTTCTTCAAATTTTTAGCTCTTAATATTTTTGTATTCAATGCAACAGAACGAAATTTATGTAACAGTTCGTGGGCACTCCAATTAAAAAATATAAACAAAAAATATATACACGGTAAAATCAAAATTGAATATATTATTTATACCTCTAGGCTATGATGAACGTCAGAACCACCGCCAACAGTTCAGGAAACGTCTACATTTGAGATATTCGTTTGGAAACTGAAATAGGTTTATAGATGTACTTTTCTCTGATTTTTGAGACAACATCCAAAATATTATTTAAAAACTACTTTATCAGCCAATAAGAGTGACACTGCTGTTCCACAAACACTGCAACAATTGTCCTAAGTTCGAATTCTGTAATGAAGTTAGACAGGAAATTGGCACACCAGTTGTAACCATTTTTCATTACAGAAATACGATAATTGTTGATAATTTCAATCCTAAGATACTTATCGACCCTTTAAATCCCTAACAAACTTCATTTATCGATTAGTCATTATGTACATTAAGTTTAAATTAATTTAATTAACTGGGTAAATATAAGTAAACGGTTTTGGCATAACCGAGAATATATTTGCTTTTTGATACCTTACCCTGTAAGTGATCATTAAGAATCATAGTAAATGGTAGATTCATTATGAATGTCACGACAATAGTATTCTACCCTTTGTTTAGTGGTCTGCGTTCTAAGAATTGTATGCTTAAATTGCATTCAAAGGAGCAGCACTGCTTCGTAAAATTTCAAATGTACAAAATTCACTCGTTTACACAAATTGGAGAATATTACAAAATTACGCACACGTATTGGACTTTCATTCCATATGACACAAATATTAACTGGGCATGGTTATTGTAAGCAGTACCTTAATCGCTTTAAGATTATTGACGACAATACCTGCCCTGCGGTAACATGTCTGGACAAAATTTTGAACACTTGCTTCAAGATTGTCCTAATTTTAGCACGAAGAAACTTCAGGGGTATAAGGGGTGTCGAGTAACATCTTAAGACTTGAGACACCCAAGCCAACCTCACCTGCACGTGGTGCACCCTGCTGATCAACGAACGAGGCAATGGCGATAGCGGGGTGGTAGGGTTATACAGCCCGACTGGGTCGCAACCACAATGTACATGGCGAAAAAGCCCGTCATAGTGACTCGCTTTTGCGCGTTGCGTTTCGGGATCAGCCTGTGCATATCCAGTACCGGGTGATTTTCGACATTATGGCCGGCATGACAGCGGCGACCGACGATGGATGATCTGTCTCGCGGTGGTCGCCACTGTTCTTGGATTGTACTATGCTTACCATTAGACATAGCGCAGTCACTTTGTCGTGCTTCAATAAAAAAAAAATAATAATAATTTAGGGCACACAATGATCTACGATAATCTCCGTACATGTCCATTCGATCTTTTTGGCTTGATGCAAAAGGAGTCTACAATCAAATCGTTCGATAATTTTGTAAAGTATGTAATTTCTAATCTCAAGACATTCAACGGACTTTGATTACAACGACTCTGTTACCTCTATTTAAAACTTTTTGAGATAACCACGACTTTCACTCTGACTTGCGTATATCTATATCAGGACTAACAAATTTTAGTGACTTAACATTACGCTCATGCAACACGTGGAAGGAGTGAAGACTGAATCGTATCAAATGCGATCAGCCATCTCTCCGTTTCTTTTAACAATTCCAAATGATCCTTTTGTGAAAACAAAAAAATTTGAAAAAAGAAATATATACAAAGTAACAAAATTTATCATGAATCTAATACGTATAGTAACAAAATTTTACTCATTACCTTTTCCTAATGTAAATCTGATATATTCCTCAGGAAGAGTATATTTTTAAATAAAGATATCTTACGCATTTTTGTGTTTACCTATCTATCCTTGTCAAATTGTATGCAAAATTTCTGTACGTTTTTTACTTAAAACGTGAACGTGGAAAAAATAAAACTAAGACATTTTTTTATAGGAGGAAAACGAACAGGTGGATCACCTGATGTTAAGTGATCATCACCGTCCATAGACCTGGGAAGTTGCAATTGCGTTGTTAGCCTGTGTAAAGGAGAGCGAGAGGGGAAGGAAAAGGGAGGTGGGCCCTCTCACTGACCGAACGAAACGAAACAATGCAAGCACTGTTACTCCACATCGGTTATTTGTGAGAGGGTGTTACTACCCCGGACGAACAAATCAATTCATGCTGAAACCAGTAATAGCCTTAGCGTGGCTCTACCAGCTAGAAGTTTTGCATTTATAACATTACGATTAGAATTTTGTTTTACATTTCGAGTATTAATTAATAAAACGAACAAAATAGCAACACTTTCCCTATTAAACCAAGCAACAGTACCATTATAATGAGTAAGTTAGCACAAAATCCTTATAACAAAATATTCAATACTGAACACGATGCGAATCGCTAATTGGGTTCATATCATTGATATAACAATCACGGCAATGTCGAAGCAAGCACAATTGAAAACGTCCACAACTAAACTCCTATAGTACACGTATGGGATGTAGACAGAGCTTTGTTTTACCCCCTCACTCTCCCAATAATACTGAGTAGGCGAGATAGTCGCCCGAAAACACACCGTGCTGCGTTTACACGCACCAGTAACTCGATCAAGTAATTGTACTTTGTTTATATTTTTAACCGACTTCAAAAAAAGGAGGAGGTTATCAATTCGACTGTATGTTTTTTTTTTTTATGTTTGTTACCTCATAACTTTGGACTGGCTGAACCGATTTTGAAGATTCTTTTTTTATTTGAAAGCTAGTGCTTCCCGTGTGGTCCCATTTCTTGGTCCAGTTCTGTCAACGGCATCCAGTGCAAAACCGTATAAGTGTTAAATTTGCATTTGGTGTGTATACGACAAATAACTCAATATCATGCCAACCAATTTCGATGATTCCTTTTTTTGTGTACAAATGTTTTACGTACAGAAGTATATTTTAACTGTGTATTGTAAGCTTAATTTCGTAAGAATTAATTCTTTCATAAACAAAAAAATATATTATTATTAATAACAAAGTACGTCTGTTTGTATGTTACGCCTTAACTCCTTACTTAACTAACCTATAAATTTTGTAAATTAATCGATAAATGTACAAGCTACCTTTCATTTACAAAAAAAAATGTTACTAAGGGATAGATCATATTATCTATATTGAGATAAGCGAAATCGTGAGTATTGTATTTCCTCCTGGTGGTTGAATGGCGGTGGTGGTGGTGCTTGGTTGGTTTTTAAAAAAATATTAATGTGTATTCTATGGTCTATCTTATATCTATCTTATATTCGTTACATTACATATACTATGAAACAAAATCAATTAATACGTTCCTTTGGAATGTTTAAAATACTTTTTATTAATATACTATTGCAGTAGGAATTATTAAAAAATATCAGCACCACAAATCTAACCTTTTTATTCAAATCAAATGTAATGACGATTAAATATTAAGCAATTTAATCAAGTCATGTCAATAAATATTGTATTTAAAAGACGCAGCAGTATATTTTAAGCTATAATATTAACAATGTAATGTTTAGAAAAAGTTATAACAATAAATGACAACAAAATTTTAAAAGATTTAAAATAGCTTATAGATAATTAAGGCTAAAAAATAGAATATAGCTTGCTAACGTTTAATCACAGCTTCACTGGCGTTAATGTAGATTTTTTTTTTCAGGATGAATGCCCTTTCTCTTTTCTATATACTACCCTTGGCAGCAGCTCAAGCCTAGGTCCGTTCCCTCGAAGTGGAACCCTTGAGTGCGCTGCTCACGCGATATACTAAATCTTACATCATTGCAACATTACACATATCACCTCCACACACGTGCACGCATACACGCTTACACATGAAAATGGAAGGGTTTTGTTTCTTTCCCTTAACTAACTGAAATAGTTTAGACAATTATCCGATACGATATATATATATACATAGGAGTTGTTGGGGTATGTATGCTTGGTACACATGTATGTTCCAACAGCTCATATATGTATGAATAGTTGGCTTAGCTTAGGTTACCTCAGATAGGTCGCGAATCGCATGTATCAGGCAACCGCCCAAGACGGAGTTTGATGTGCACCCTTGAGCTAATTGTCATATAAAATCGGCTGAGTACCTTAGGCACTCGCCTTGGTGATCCATTGATGCTGTTAAGACCTTGCTAGGTCAATAGCAAAATCATTTCGAAAAAAAAAATTCTATAAACTTATGGAAACGTGTATACAACATTTTATGCTAATCACGTGAAAGCGTAACAAACAAATAAATTCACTTTTGCGTTTATATTACTAGTTAGAATAGAAGTCTGGCGTTATAGTATATCCACATATTATGAAGAAAATACATACGGAAGATTCAGAATCAGATTACACATTCGAAACTGCATTTTCTAAACAAATCGGAATTTAAAATGACAATTAAAATAAACTTTAATTTTATGTAGAATAGAAGCCAATACTTCAGACATTTAGTTCAAACATAGCATTGTTTAAATAAAGTGATTGTTTCAAATAGTTATTAAGCTGGTTTGTGTACCTAAATTTTCTAATTGGCTGCCAAATAAAATACCAACCGCTTATTGCTTTGAATTTTCTATGATCACATCACATGCTCTGGTACGTGGTTTGAAGTTTGGTAAAAGATGCGTTTCAGAGCACGTTTCAATCGTGTACTAAGCTAGCTAAGATCGCGGTTTCGTTCGCTTAACCTACAATTTTTACGCATACCAATTTTCATGATGGCCGCTTGACACAAGATGGTGTCTTTCAACGCTATGTATACTTTATATATTCAGTACACTATGCTAATTTTAGGTTAATTTTATTATTACATTTTTACTTTATACAATGTCTTCACTTCTTTTATAAATATAAACAACCTACAATAATTTTTATTCGTGATAACAAAACGGCTGATTAGCTCGAAGAAAATGGCTTGTGAAAAGGGTTACAAGTGTACAAAGTAAAAAATCCAAAAAAGTATTTATTCATTCATTCATCTATGTTAATATTATATAGAGGTAAAGTTTGTGAGTTGGTGACATTGTAGTGGATAATTACAGGAACTACTGGTCCAATTTGATAAATTATTTCATTGTTATACAAGTAATTTATTAAGGAAGGTATAGGACATCTCGCTAAGATCAATAGCAACAGAGCACTAATGAATAATGTTTCGAAATTGGGTTTTTTTTTCTTGATAGCTTTGGCTGCATGATAGTGTTTATCCAAAGTAACTATTCCACGCGCACCAAATACCAGGCTGAAATCTGCTGATTTTTATAGTTAACCTTCAACCATTTTTAGAGTTTATATTATATATCTTATTCAAGTCTTTCCTTGATCTATACTAATATTATAAAGAGATAAAGTTTGTGAGTTTGTGACGTTGTGATGTTGTGACGTTGTAGGGGTTAATCTCAGGAACTACTGGTCCGATTTGAATAATTCTTTCAGTTTTATATAGCTCATTCATCGAGAATATTTATAGGCCTTATCATTATTATAGGCTATATCATCATGCTAAGACCAATAGGAGCGGAGCACAGATGAAAAATGTTACAAAATCGGGATTTTTTCTTTTGAGAACTCAAAAAAAGTCATGGGCAGAGGCTAGTACTATCTTGAACACGCTAAAATTTCCCAACAAAGTGGATATGTCCTGGGAACAATTGGTCACCGTAAACGTGTAACTCTCTACTTTGAGTTTGTGGCGGGATTTTAGTCTGTCATGTAGTGTATTTTATATTTTATTCATTATCTTATGTTATTTGTCTCTATATTTTGTAAATGTGGTGGTGTTTTACGTAATATAGTTAATTTATTGTGCACAAGTGAAGTGAATGGAAAATAATACCACGGAGCATGAAATTCTGAGATACCACAAAAACTCCCTGGAAGTTTCTAACAAGGGATCCACCATCTTGTTAGAATATTGACTTGCACGACGCTTAATATTGAAGTGATCGCACGAAGCTTGTAATATTATTGGCTACGCGACTATGGAAGTAATAATCGGAAAGATGATTGCCAAAAATAAAGTAAAAGAAAAAAAACCTACCGTATTATTTTTTACTAGTTAAAGTAAACGGAAAAACAATCTTACGATTACTAGATATGCTTTTCTATTCATAGTGGGACAACGACCTTATATTACTTAGCTTCAGCACGATTATTAGTACTGTTACGTCTTTGATAAATATGGTATTATGTTTCACCCGCCTTTAACTTACTAAACCTTTCGCTAAAGTTATCGAGGCACTTTGGCCGGTTGGTTAAATTTTATTATGAAGTTTATTAGAAACAGTTCTTTTTAATTAATGTACATAATAGCGAATGTATTTCTAAAATTCAAGCAGTATTTAATAGTAAAGTAATTGTTATCAATTACTCTGTCTGTAGTTACAATAGTAATGATTTATAAAACTATTTGCGGGTCCGGCATACGTTGTCCCACCATGATAGTAAATAAACCTTGACAAATTGTACATCTTAACCTTCCTCATGAATTAGACAACTACTGGTGAAAACCGCATGAAAATCTGTTCAGTAGTTTTTAAGTTTATCGCGAACAGACAATCAAACAGACGCGTTAGGAGACTTTGTTTCATAATATAAGTTGTTTATAAGTAAATGCAGGTTGTGTTTTAAAATGCAAAAAAAGAAAACAGAATCGGTTTATGTAAAAGAAAACTAAAAATCTCATGTCTAGATTATTTAAAGCAGAATACACATTTCTCTTACATGTATTACATATTATATACTATATAAACAATCTATAATGATGACTGGATCATTAAAATAATACGCCACAGCTTAGTAGTAAAATTTTCTAGAGATGTTGAATAATACAATTTCATGACGGTATTATGAGTTTCAAAATCTTTTTTTTTTCACGAACCTTCACCGTACTACTTATAACAAATAGCGCCGTTATCTCTCTCTCTCTCTCTCTCTCTCTATATATATATATATACCTCTTCTGTCTCTCTCTCGTTATTTAACATCACATGAGATTATGGTCAAACGTTAAAACCGACAAAGTAGAAATAATGTTTTTTTTTTCGTTGCAACCCTAACTACCTGGCACAGGTAGCGGTGTAGGACGTGCGTCGGCGGAGTGCATTGTAAGGCAAGCGCTTAAGGCACTCAGCCGAAGTTTAAAAATCACAAAGTAATTCATTTTTTTTTTTTTTTTTTTTCGAAATGTCTACGCTATTGACCCAGTAAGGTTTTAACAGCTTCACCGGATTACTAAGGCGAGCGCTTAAGGCACTCAGCCGAATTTTGGCAACCAGCTCAAGGGTGCACGGCACACCTCGGCTTGGCTGTTGCCTGTTGTATGCAAAATCGCGACCTATCTTAGCTAACCTAGCTAACTATTCATATATGTATGAGTTGTTGAAACGTATATGTGTACCAAGCATACACGCCTCAACAACTCCTGCATATATTTATTATCGGAAAATTGAGAGTTTTTCAGTTCGATAAGGGAAAAAGTAAACCCTTCCACTTTCATGTGTAAGCGTGTAGGCGTGCACGTGTGTGGGGGTGATCGTGTAGTGTTGTAGCAGTGATGTATATTTGTGTGTCACCGTATCGCGCAAGCAACGCACTCAAGGGCTCCCTACCGAGGGATCGAACCTAGGCTTGAGCCGCTGCCGTGGGAGGCCTAATCGGATGTGCGGGAGCGAAATTAACCCCCAGACCACGGCGGCATGATCTGTGGTTACGCGGGCGTGGACGTGAGCACGCTCTGTTTCGAGGGACAGGCTGGTACTGATCGTTCGCTGACGTGATTAAATCAGGAGGGTCGGTAAAAATGCATCGCGGACGTCTTTTATAACGCGCAGCGTTAGGTACGGGTTCATAGTTTGCGGCGGATACCACTAACGGACTGGGATGATTCGCGGCTTTTTCAAAATAGCTAATCGTAAGTGATTTTACGTACGCCCAGATAGAAGGGATCTCTAGGTCTCTATGGAGATCGACTCTCCGAATGTACCACGGAGCACCGGTCGGTTTACGTAAAACACGATTTTGGAGAATCTGCAGCTTATGAAAGTTATCTTTGGACATATGCGCAAAAACGGGGCAGCTATATGTCATCACGGGACGGATACACGTCTTATACAAAGTGAGCTTGTGTCTGAGGGACATCTTACTCTTATGACAAAGCAACGGATGGAGGCGACCCAAGACCATAGCGGCTTTGTTTCGCACTCTGTCTATATGTGAATTGAACTTTAAATGTTTATCTAATGTGACTCCGAGATATTTGACCTCTTCGGCCCAAGGGATATTGATTCCGTACAGCCTGATGGGCTCAAATTTATTAACGCGTTTCGAGGGATCGAAGAGTATTGCGGCACTCTTATCGGGATTAACTTCTATGCGCCATCGACGAAACCATTCACCGAGGGTATGAACGGCTTTTTCAATGCGCTTCCTAAGAAAGTCCGACCGCCAGCCGGAAGTGTAAATAACGGTATCGTCAGCGTAACAACCTACCTCGACCCCCCGAGACCGAGGTAGGTCACTGATGAACAGATTGAAGAGCGAGGGCGCGAGTATGGAGCCCTGTGGCACACCTGAGCGTATCGAGTGGGGCAGAGATAGTTCACCATCCACTCTGAAGCGGAATGTCCTATCAGTGAGATAATCGCGGATAATATGAATTAACCTATCGGGTACGCGAGATTTACATAATTTATGGATGAGCCCTCCATGCCAGACCTTATCGAAGGCCTTGGCGATATCGAAGAAGACTGCAATTGTGCGTTTCGGTTTACGTTTCGGATCGGCGTTAAATTTAGAGAAAATGTACTCCGTGAGGCGGTGTACTTGATTCGTGCAAGAGTGTTCGGAGCGAAATCCGAACTGCTCAGGTGGTATTAATTTTAAATCTGTAATCGAGAACTGAAGACGGTTCAGAAGGAGCCGCTCGTAAAGTTTTCCTAAGGTATCTAACAGACTAATGGGGCGATAGCTAACGGGAAGCGTAGCTTTCTTGCCGGGCTTGTGAATACCTATAACTACGGCCTTTTTCCAGACGGCTGGAAAGTGACCCTGGGACATGGCCGCATTGAAGACGCAGACCAATAGAGCTATGATGCGATCAGGAAGGAGTTTTAGAACCTCGTTCCTGATCCCATCGGGACCTGGGGACTTCCTACGCTTAAGACGCTTGATGGCGGCCGAAACTTCGTCAAACGTTATCGAGGTTAGGGTATCCGCCGGAGGAGACGCGAGTGCATGCTCTACGGCTGTTTCGATAGACTCTATGATGGAAGGGTCAGTGCTATCAGTGTTTGGTGAACACTGTTTCTCTAAGCTTGCGGCAAGGCATTCCGCTTTATCTATGCTATCGAACGCGGGAGGCAACCCGGGGCCTCTGTCGAGAGGAGACATTGGAGTGACCATATCTGATTTGAGAGTTCGCGCTAGAGTCCAGTACGACAGGTGAGACGGCTGGAGACCCTCCAAGAGTCTGTCCCACCTGTCGCCCCGGATCTCAGAAATATGAGACTTGACTGTTTTTCGTAACAAACGTAAACGATTGCGATTCTCTACAGACGGGTAAGCGTCGTAAGCTCGAGTCGCGGCGTTCTTTTCCGTGATCAATGCTCTCACGTCGTCAGGGAGTATAAAACGGCGATCGTTCGCCGCTTGTACCTCTTTCGAGGTCACCCTGACGGCGGTCTGGAGATAATCAACCAGGGAATCGATGGCCGAATCCGCGTCGGCTTTAGACACCAACACGTCCGGAATCCTGTCTAAACTACTAGACGACGGATTTTCTTTAAAATATTGAAAGAGTTTCGCGTTATCAGCCACCCTAACCGACGGCGGGGTGAAGTCTGAATTGTAACCTAACTGTAATACAACCGGGCGATGATCTGAATCAAGTTCGTGTATGACTTGTATGAGTCGTACAGGAAGCGTGATATTTTTTAAGAGAGCTATATCTAACACTGTGGGTCGGCAATGATCTTGATAGTGCGTGGGTTCCAGAGGGGCTATGACGTCAAAAGCGAGAACCCTACCTAGTTCGTCGAGTATTCTCCCGTTACGAGAGGTACACGGACTATTCCAGATAACGTTCCCGCTATTGAGGTCCCCCGCTATAATAACTGAATCTCCTAAATTAAGTAGCGCCTGCAAATCGGATCTTAGCAATTCTTTGTTTGGTGGCAAATACGCGGAAACTAAAATAATATTCGAGTGACCGGTCATACCTAATTTACACACTGATACTTCCATATTGGTTAGCGCGGGCGGATCTAACGGCATGCAGTACAACGAACGCCTAAAATAGATTAACGTGCCACCCCCGCGGGTGACACGGTCGTTCCTGACTACATAGTAATTCGCGATTCTCGGATTACGCATACTCGGTTTTAACATCGTTTCCTGGATGAGGAAAACGTCAATCTGTCTATCGCGCAAAAAGTCAGCTACTAGATCGCGCTGTGACCGAAGGGATCTCGCATTGAAAAACGAGAGACATAGACCGCGTGGTTTTACTTTATTAAGACTCGTGAATTTTAAGACTTATTTAAAAGAGGGTGACCGGGCGATGCGCTGAATGGTGGCTCCGATAGCCGGGAAGCGCGCTAGAGCAGTGAGGAGACCTAGCTCCTCTTCTACCTCGACGATGGCGTAGAAGGCGAGGACCTCTTTCATGTCGTGTTCACGGAGTAAATGCTTCATCCAGTCGAATTTACCCGAGAGAGAGGATGATGAAGCATACGCCGCCTGTGGCAGCGGCGCCTGAGGCTTAGAAGAAGCCTGAGGTTGAGGTCGGGGTGCCCAGGGGGCCATAGGGGCCCGCCCGGGTTGAGCCGCGCGCGGCACAGAGAGTGGCGAGTGCGGTGAGGTCGTGGGCGCGGGCGCTACCGGGGCTCGGGAGGCGCCCGGCAGGCCCGGGAAGGCCTCCACGGACATGAGAGGTGGAGGCGCAGGGCGGGCGGCGGCTACAGGTGCCCTGGGCGCCTGCCTCGCCTGACGGGGGCGCGGTGTGCGCGGCGCGCGGGGACAGCCGCGATAATTCGCAGGGTGACCCGCGTTACCGCAGAGCACACAGCTGGGAGGATCGGGAGTGCCAGGAGTGCGCGCGCACTCCTTCGTGGCGTGGTCTCCCAGGCACTTGACGCACCTGGGGCGGAGGTGGCAATTCCTCGCCGAGTGACCATAACACTGGCAGTTATGGCACTGCGACGGGGTATGGGTCTTGCGTGGGGGCTCAACGGTGATGCCGTTTAGATCGCAGACCGATGTGAGGTTGAAGATGGCCTTGCCCTCCTGCGAGCAGTCGAGGAGGACTAAGACCATGTTGTACAGGGCGCGGGTGCGTGGATGGTACATCCGATGTACCTCACGCACGGGGAAATTCTTCTCCTTAAGGGAGAGGGTGACGTCATCGACCGAGATCTCGGCCGGGACGCGGCGAAGCACTACGCGGAGGAGGCGTTCCTCCTCGAGTGCAAAAGTGAAATAGGCTAACTTTGATTCTCTAAGGAATTTTGTTAGCGCACGATGGTCGGTAGAGGTGGGACATTTAACTTGAATGCCCGCCGGAGTACTCAGGGCGGACGTATAGTTAATTGAACGTGTCTTAAGTCGATTCGAGATAGAAGTCCACTGGGACTTGTCTTGGATCGTGACAGGAGGCGGGGGGCGCTGTTTCCTAACTGTGGAACCCGTAGATTGGGAAGGAGCGACAGAGACGGAGCTAGGTCCGCCCACGCGTGGTTTAGAGACTGACGGTGTAGTCGGTGCTGGCACCCGGGCGCCATTTATATTAAATAACTTTTCGGGGGGTGTGGAACCCGAGTCAGAATCTGACGAACGCGAACCGCGGCGTCTAATGTAAGTGACGGTTTTATAACCGTCATTATCTATGTTTTGCACTGAAGGCGCGGAAATCGCGGGCGCGTTATCGGTCGCAGGCGGCTCGGTGGACGCCGCTACGTCGAGCTCCATCTCGGAGCCGGCCTCCGAGCTGGAGCTCGGTATTGGGGCCTCTATTAGGCCTCTATCTCGGACGTCAGACGGCGATTGCGACAAGAGAGTCGCGTAAGAATTTGCAGTTGCCACACGGGGCACGTACTGCGTAGTTTCGCCGAATAACGCTACATAGTTATCGAAACTAGCAACGATATCCGCGTTTGGGCCCTGTCGTAGGAGAAAATCTCTAAAATGAGCTGCCTGTTCCATGTTGATGACCTAAGGGAGGAGTGGGCGCCCCGAACCAACCTCCCTGCCTGAAGGGCAGGGGGGCATGCCAAACGGTAAGCTACGGGACTATCCACTTATGTAATATATATACAAGTAAATAAAATATGTAAATAGAAAACAAATAAGTAAATAGATAGTTAATTAAATAAATAATTGAATAGTAAATAAATGTATAAAGGAATTACTAAAGAACTACGTAAATGAATAGATAAACAACTGAGTAAACAAATAATTATACTAGGAATTAAATAAAGCAATAAATAAATACAATGGAAAGGTCTCACTCAATTTCTGGGAAAAAAATGCAGGTGTGCGTGCACGTGTGCCCGAGCGGAACAATGACGAACACTCCCGAAGTAATAACAGGCGTCACTAAATCACGAGTATCGAAAACGAAACGCGCAGCACAAGGGACAACCGCTCACGTTGAACGCCCGATCGGAACTCCCAAAGTAATTCATCGTCCGTGTAATGTGCTTGACAATGGGTACTATTATTAATTATTGAATTTAGCAAGAACCTGTCTTATCAAGTTTTACTTATACATCAATTTATGTGATTAACGTTCAAGCGATGGTGGGTTGGTGAAAGAGTATTTGATCTTGAAATTAAATAGTTGGATAGATCAATTACAGAATGGTACAGAGCTCATGTTTATTTTAAAATTTGGATACACGCTGTATACTAGTGTGTAACACTAAGGCATGGTTTAAACTACACTATTGGAATACCAAAGATTTTAGCATAAACTAATTAAAAATGTGTAGAAAAAACTTTTATTTAGATCTCTTTCACACGGCGTCTCTCATAAATAAAAAGATTATCACCAGTCATGTTTTTAAATAAATTTATTAAACCAATTCATGTAATTCAATAATGTATGTTTGAACTTTTATATGAGCTTGTTTATGATACTACCTGTAGATCTATCCTTTTTATATCTGTTATCAGCATTTGTATGTGCCTGCCTGAGTAGGTGGTAGAGCCACGCTTAAGCTATTACTAGTTTCAGTATGAATGGATCGACTCACTCTGGGTGGTACCACCCGACCCACAGAAAACCGACGTGAAGTAACAGTGCTTGCATTGTTGCATTTCGTTCGGTCAGTAACAGCACCGGATACCCACCTCCCCTCTTCCTCTCCCACTCCCCACTCCCCACTCTCCCCACTCCCAAACAAAGACTGGCAACGCACTTGCTACTCCCCTCTGGTGTTGCTAGGGTCTATGGACGACGCCGATCACTCAGCATCGGGTGACCCGCCTTTTCGTTTGCCTACAGAATATCATTCTGTAGAACCGTGCCTTTAAACAGCTGCGCAGTTTATTGCATCCTTTGCATCTTTGACGTATCCGTTTTCCGAGATGTATTAGTTGTTATTATGTTAGCTTGTGCTTCTGTTCAGTTATTGAAGCAATAATGGTAGCTTTAAAGCGCTTTCAAATTATATTATAGTTTGTATAAAAATAAATTTGTGTATTTTATAACATTCCAAAATGTATTGCTTTACTGTAGCTACAATTCTTAAGGGATGGGTATATAATAAATACTATACAAGATTATTAAAATGTTCATCATATATAAAATTGTGAAAGAGCCGGTTTTACTTGTCCATGTTTTCTTCTCTAAAAATTTTTAACATAAAAGACAGCATAAACACAGGTTTTCATAATTTAAGTTGGCCATTTATTAATTTAAGTTAAATTTAATTTGTATGGTTTATCATGAACTTTTTTTTAAAAGTTCCACATGGTTGTGATGTCAGATATTTTTGAGATGATTATTTGTACTTATTAATTAATTATTATATTTTATAAGCAACTGTTCTTAATTATCAACAATATCCACATTTCCACTAGTTTTATAAAGATTTACTGACAGTTTAAGACTGAGTTAGTTGTTTTTTATAATTGATATTCCAGTAAAATCTGAAGAAAAATGATACAAAACATTACGAGTTAGGTAAATATTAAATAATATTCATAAAAAGCTTTCACCAAATAATGTTTCTTCAAAATCATTAAATATGTCAGTTTTATTTTACCAAATATTTCACTAAATGATGTTGGAATGTCTACCAGAGAGAGACAAAAAAAAAGAGAGATGTCAATTTTAATGTAATTTAAAGTAAAATATGATGGGGTTTTATATGAGCTAGACAGGTGCACACTATTACATTTACATTTAATAATTAAAACATTATTCCTATTAAATCCATTTACTTTACTTAATTCTCAGAATCTCTATTGTATTCTGGTACGACACTCGAGCCAAGTCTTAGTGTCTCTATTCGATGCAAAGATTGAGTTCTCAACTATTTACTACGATTAATAATCATAGCAATAAATGTCAACAAAGGCAGGTGGAGTCGCGAGCACAGCTAGTAAAGAATAAAAGCTAAACAGTAGGCTGTGTAGCCTTAAAAGAACATGTGGAGAGACCGTGCAAAATTCTGTTGACCGTATGACAAGTGAAATAAATTGTATGTTGCAGTGAGTAATATAAATATTTTTTATGGTTCCGTAGATAAATATTTCAAATATAATATGTATAGTGTATCCTGTGGGATTTAAAACTAGTCTTTTTAACAATAAACACAGTTGATAATTTTAATTCATGAAATAGTACAAGGTCGTTTCAAGGTGATTTCATTTCTTCTACGCCCCTTCTTTCTTTTTTCTGTTGATGTGATCCGGCAACTGCATTTAAAATCCAGCCTTCATCTAGTTTTAGGGTGTTTATTAGACTTATTGTAATATTTTAAATTATACTATAAAATTGAATAACTTGGAAACGGATCGGTTTATCAAAAAAAATATAAAATAGCTTTTTTATAAGATGTTCAATTTTATTGGTGTAGCTTTTTTGATTAACCATTAAAGAGTTATCAAATTTTACACTAAAAATAAACAAGCTTTTCCATGTTAATCATACGAGAAATTGAAATTTACCACACGGCATACCCTTATATTAATATTAAAGGCTGTGGCTTTAATAGGTTTTTTTTTTATTATTTCTAAGAATATTTTTGATATATTTAAGGAAATAAAAAAATGTCGATTTAATTTAATTTAATCGGTCTAGGGTTTATCATGTCTTTGCCATTTAACATGAAATAGAATTGTGGTCAAACGCTAAGACCTATAAAGTATATTAAAAAAACTTAAAGTAGATACGGCCTGACTCGATCTATATGCAATATTTTTTTTTTCGAACTGACTATCCTGTTGACCTTGCAAAGTCTTTACAGCTTCACCGAACTATGAAAACTACAACTACACATAACTGAAATGCTGATATGTCAATAAATATTTTTTTTAAATAATTAGGCCATGGATTGGTGACAGAAGAGAAAAGTCAAAACAATGGAGTAATTGTGTGCTCTTTTTAAATATTACATTTTAATTTGAAAAATTTCATAATTTATGAATTGAAATAATCAAGATTAGCGTGTTTATCACATCCTTTGGCACTCGAAGAAATAACTATATACAGATTATTAATTAATTAATCAAAAATATGATGTGCTGCAGCCTGACGGAAGCGCTAAACAGCACAAGCATGTCGACGTTATTGGTCACGGTCGGTAAGAAAAAAATCATGGGTAATTTTGCTGCCTATATTATCTTTAGCAACTTAGTAAATACTATGTTATACTAAATGATGTGATAAAAAAAGAATAATTGTGTTAAAGAAATATTAAAGGGATATATGTGAAAAGAAGGTTCTATGTTCATTACATAAATATTATTTCTCCCCCGCATTAAGTAAGGTCGTGTAGAGAGCTGCCAGACTGAGATCTTATTTAGAATTATGAGAATGTACCTGAGCTTGGGTTTATATATAATTATATGCGTGGATTATGTAATAAGCTATTAAACATAATGTGTAGACGTATCTCTTACTTTTAGGGATAAGTTTAAAATGATGATGACTTAGTTGGTAGCGTGTTGGAGCTCCGCTTGTTTGTGTGACATATGTGTGTCGCAGGAATCCATATATGTGTGAATAGCTAGCTAGCTTAGACAGATTCGCGAAGTTGCATCCAAGGTTACAACCCAAGCTGAGGTTCGGCTACTCTTCCACCCTTCAGCTTGTTGCCGAGTGGCGAAGTGCCTTAAGCGCCCTCCTTAGTAGACCGGTAAAGCTGCGAGAGCCCGGCAGGTCAATAGCCTAGTAAGTTGTAAAAAAAAGGAGAGTTAAAAATCTTACTAAAAACATTGAGCCGTCACGGGACGCCTAACAGATGTGAAACATCGAAATTGTTCGAATCGAACGAATCTCAAATTACACTCTAGGTATGCGAGCTCAGTACAGCAAGAGAGATTGCACATGAGATCGCGTCACCACGTCTTTCACAGTCGCCACGCCAATTCATTCACATCAAAAAGCATGCTAAAGAAATATACATTCACTTCAAAAACAATACCGCCATCTGTGTAACTGTGTAATTAGGTTCATCGTATACAATTTAAGATAATTGATTCTTTAGCCATCTTAATTATTCATTATTAGCTTCTGCGCGCGACTTCATCTGCCTGGAATAGTTACTCTAGGCTAACGCAAAATTAACTGGCAACTTCGTTTATGTAGAAGATGAAAATATTTTTAAATAATCCGTATTATTATCCCCGATTTTGAAACATTTTTCGTGGTCTTGCATTATGATATATATCCTATAGACTTCTATGATAAATGAGTTTACTAACACTAAAATATTTTTTTCAAATTGAATCCGTAGTTCCTAAGATTAGCGCGTTCAACCAAACTACCTCTTTGGTTTTATATATTGAGTTATTCAAATACACGTTAATACATAACCCATTAACTTAATTACGTGCATTGGTAAAATAAAATACTATTCCCACTGGTAATAAAGGTAATAAGAAGGAGAAATTCCTATCCCGTATTATGGTTTATTCATTCGTCGGCGGAACCCGCACGTCTCGTCACGCCCCATCACGGCGCGTCATCGATATTCAATTAGCCGCGGCCGCCGTGTGGAACCCTAAAGAGGGCTCTGCTGATGCAACGTCATTCCTCGAAATGCTATTAGTATTTTATTTATCCCAAACATTTACAATATATTTTCGCTTATGTATAAATATACTGAACTAGCTGTGTCCGCGACTCCGTGCGCGTGGAACCGAATGTAAAAAAAAAAACAGGGAATAATAAAATCATGTGAATGTATTAAGTCCATTTACTTATCTACTTTTCTCTCGTACGTAAGTCGCGTCATAATTGAAATTACAATAACTTTTGATACATTGAACAGATTTTTATGAAACCAATACTGAATGTTACTCCAAGATATGCTTTATGATTTTCTTGATTTTATCATGAACCCAGTACTTTAGCAGCGAGGAGTGTTCAGACAAACAGACAGACAGACATTTCTAAAAATTATTGTAAGTTATTCTATTACTTATTCCTAGACGCAACAATTTATTCACAAAAATCCAAAAATTACAGTCTCGTTAGATTTTTTTTTTCGAAATGACTACGCTATTGACCCAGCAAGGTCTTAACAGCTTCACCGGACTACTAAGGCGAGCGCTTGCGGCACTCAGCCGATATTATTTGAGCAAGTGGCTCAAGGTTGCACGGAACACCTCGGCTTGGGCTGTTGCCTGATACAGCAATTCGCGACCTGTCTGATCTGACCTAACTATTCATACCTATATGAGTTGTTGGAGCATATATGTGTACCAAGCATACATACCTCAACAACTCCTATATATATTTCGTGTCGGATAATTTTCCAAAGTATTTCAGTTCGATAAGGGAAAGAAACAAAACCCTTCTACTTTCATGCGTAAGCGTGTATGCGTGCAAGTGCGTGGGGGTGATATGTGTAATGTTGTTGCAGTGATGTAAGATTTTGTGTCACTGTATCGCGCGAGCAGCGCACTTAAGGGCTCCCTACCGAGGGATCGAACCTAGGCTTGAGCCGCTGCCGTGGGAGGCCTAATCGGGTGTCATCTGATTTCACTCGTGTTAATTCAAAGTTAGAAATACTAAACCAGTACACGCACGGCTCACTAATAGTACTTAATTTTTAAGATAATTTATCTACTCCTAAGTGGCATACCACAATATTAAATAAGTTAGAACAACACCAAATAAATAAACAATAAAAGGTTTTTCTTCATATGAGGATTTGTTCCAGAGGTAAGACTATTTAAACACAAAAAAGGACCATAAGGATATAAGCAACTTCTTGGTATTGATATTGAAATGCATATATACATAAATCGGTTATTTTGATGGAAGTCATGGATGATGGAAGTCTGACCGATTTTCGAACAACAATAAAACAACTTAGTGGAAAGCAGACTAATTTATTTAAATTACCTACATACATGTATACAAGTAAAAGAAATAAATACAAAATTAAAAGGAGGGTTATATTTGTTAAATAAGAATTTAACATTACATTAATTGTAATTGGGGAAGCAAAACATATAGAAAAAAGGAATAGTTTGTTGAATCCAGAGGATAAAAATTTTGTTGATTATTTTAAATTATTGCGTTGCGTATACACAAATGTTTTATTAGCTAATTTGTGACAGTGAGAGTAACTTAAAACAGTATTGAAGATTATTAATCAGGTTTTAATATAAAGCTGGAAGGTTTGTTTGTGAGTTTGGTTGAACGCGCTAATCTCAGGAAGAAGTGGTCTGATTTCAATTCTCTCATTGTTAGATAGCTCATTTATCGAAGAAGGCTATATACCATCACGCTAAGACAAATAGGAGCGGAGCAACTATTAATAGTTTCAAATCGGGTTTTTTTTCAAGAGCTTCCCTACGTGTTAGTGTTAGGTCACAGTAACCATTCCACGCGAAGTTGTGGGCAAAAGTTAGTACAATAATAAAGCCCGAATTAAAAGAAATAGTTGGTTTAGTCGTGACACAAATGTATGAACAGCGGAACGATATCTGACCTTTATAGCATAGCGTTAGACACAAAATTCCGTATTAATGATTACTAAATTAATACAATTTATAACCGGGAACTTTGTTAAACAAATACACAAAAGACAAACTTAACTAATAAACCGAATCGAATCTAAATTCACGCAATTAAGGATAAGTCAGCATACCTATCGAATGGATTAAGTCCTAAACAAACGAAAATCAACGATTCCCAGTATCAACATTGGACCCCTCAATTTGGCTTCGACTATTGGGATCCTTTGGGGCGGCATAATTATTTATCTGAGTATGTATTTGTACTATCACATATTTGATTTCGTATCCGGACCTTTCTGTCTATATTTTATGTATCAATATATAAAACAATGTAATTCATTGGATAATACAATACTCCTTTAAAATAAAACCGTATGTGAAAACTTTACTGCCCGTGACTTCGTTTGTATTTTTATAAATAAGTAGCTAACTAGACGGTCCTACAGTGTTCTATTAACAAACTAATTTAAATCGCCATCTGTATGAGACTGATGAAATTTACAGTAAATGACAATAATCAACATTGACAATAGTCAAATTTTTAAAAATATCGACCCAAGAAACTCAAATTTACATTTGTATTGAAATTATTATAGGAACAATTTTAGTGAAGAAAGTGGTTTAACTCATGTTGAATTATTAAAATTTTGCCTAAACGTCAACACATTTAGGTAAATTTAGATATTTACGCCTACACAAACACAAAATAAAATATACTGTTGCGTAGAAAGTCGATAACGCGACAGCCACGCGGCAAGTTACCTCTTAGACGTAAGTATTCACAATTCGGTCCTTCTCGGTAATGCATGATATTCCACGATGTATCACGTCAACCACCAATTCCCTCAACCTCGCTTAGCTCCTAAATGTCGTAATGTGAAGTTATATGGACAATAATTCTTATCAAAGTATAGACTACAATGTAAATAAAAATTATTTCTGATAGTTTGAAAGGTAAATATTTTGTTAATATAGTTTATGTCTTCAATCCATTACAGAATCATAAATGACAACAAAGGAACTCGCAGGCAAATTGTATCTCCGAGCAGACGTCTGGAATGTGACAGATTCTGTAAAGACGTCAGAGGACGAACGTTCTACCGGATATGAAACTCTCTCCCTCCTCTCATGTAGCAGGTGAATTTCCGGTCGTGCCGCCATTGCAATTTACCATCTTTATGTTGAATGACACATCATTATGTACCTTTGTTGAAGGAAATGTGTTTATCACCTTGTCAGCGGTAGGAACGAGTTTTTTACTCGGGTATCAATCGGAGGTGAAAGTTACATTTAATGTACTAAGATTCCACTGTGCAGGTTCAGCTTGTTATAAAATCAAAAATACTTTATCCAATTTAGGCTCCAATAAGGCGCTTATGAACGTCAGAGTTACCACAGGTTTCGACAAACAACCCAGTCATCGGGAAGAACCGGCAAGAAACTCTATCGGGAACATCTTTTTAACATATTTAAAATACATTAACGTTACAATGGTTTTAGTGGATACAGACGAAAGTAAATTCCAGACATCATCATCGTTGACGTATTGATCCACTTTATAATAGCCTTTTGCAAAACCCACTTGACATGGTGCTTAAACTTGCAGTCCAGCAAATTGGTAATATGCTTTAGGACTTTGTGTAAAACCTAACACTATTACCAAACCTTAAACTTTACCCACGATTCCGGACAACCGAACAATACGTAACACAGTTTCGTTTCTGATTACTGGTGTATGTTTTATGTTTAATAACGACCTTCAATAACAGATTTTAGAAGTGTGTGGTTAGATTTTTGAGAAAATATTTTTCATATTATTATTTGATTGTTTGTCACTCTCGACTTCTTCCGCGTGGATTTTAGCAAATCAAATTTTATTCAGTGTAAACGTACTCGTGGGTCACGCGGAGTTCTGGATAATGCTTATTTCGTTTATTATCTTTGCGTGGAACCCTTTTTTTTCTAAAACTCTATTTACCTAAGCTACTCCTTATAATATCAGTTATCTACTATAAAAATCCTGTTTCAATCGATCCAACCGTTTCGGAGATCACCCGCAACAAGGAGACAGACAGACAGGTCTTACAAATTGTTTTTACACGTTACATTTTCATTCTTATTTTATGTATATAAGAAAAGTAATTAGAGCCACGCTGAAGCTATTACTGGTTTCAGCATGAATGGGTCGGTTCTACCGGGGTAGTACCACCCGACCCACAGAAACAGCGACGTGAAGTAACAGCGCTTGCAATGTTGCGTTTCGTTCGGTCAGTGAGAGCGCCGGAGGCCCATCTCCATTTCCTTTCTTCCCCTCCCCCTTCCTCTCTTTCTCACCAACACAGGCTGGTAACGCACTTGCGACTCCTCTGGTGTTGCTGGTGTCTATTGACGTTAGTGAACACTTAACTTAAGGTGACCCACCTGTTCTTTTGCCTCCAATGATAAAAAGCTTTTTAACAAAAAATTAAACTGCCGAAAAAACTGAAAAGCATAAAATAATAAACCTTTTACTTTATTCATCTTAATAACTAAGTTCTTAAACTAATGTAAGTATACCTAAGAAATTTTAAGTCGGCGCCAATCAAGCAAATTAATTAATTACGTAAAGCATGATGCGCGACGGCGGCGCAGCGTGACACACCCCTTGCACGCGAGCGCATACGAAGCAACCCGAACGGGCACACACGTTACCGTTGAAGATTTCACATTGCATTTTTAATATGATTTGGTTGTGTGAATTTAAGTAATGTAGTGATCTTTGTTCATTGATTGTATGGCGTCGACTCAAAATTTCTTAGGTATACATTAGTTTAAGAACTTAGTTATTAAGATGAATAAAGTAAAAGGTTTATTATTTTTTGGTTTTCAGTTTTTTCGGCGGTTTAATTTTTTGTTAAAAAGTTTTTATTTTATAATTTTTTGTGGCTATGATCTTACTAATTACTACATGCTTAATTTATTTGTAATACACAGCTCAGAAGATGAATTATAAATCATGCCCTGTTTTCCTACCCTTGGGGTTGCTTTTTTCATGATTACCTATATATGGGTCCAACTTCGAGGTATTTCAAATCAAAGGATAATAATTTAATTCGGACTATTTTGTCTTAAAGTTATGCGCGATCATCGATATAATCAGTGCGTGAATAATCAATCATTCTCGATTTTCATACCGTTCGGGATGATTTTTTTTCCCAGATTTAAATGGGACCAACTTCGGAGTATATACCCTTTCCAATAAAAAAAGAATTTTTAACACTATACCTACCAGTAGCGGTCAAATTGACCGTTTTCAAACTTTTTATCCAATTTACACATTTTTTAATGTTATAATATTGTTATCAAACTATATGACAATTCTTAGAATATCCATATATTTTCTTCACTCTTTTCATTAAGTTATTTTTTTCTTTTTCCAAAAAAAAGTTGTTATGTGACCTATCTACCGCGGCCGGTCAATAAGACCGGCGGGAAAAACTGTTATAAAGTTATTTCAAAGTAAATTTTTTACGGCTATCTCAGAGTCGCTTATAGCTGAAAAGAGTAGATAAAAATAGTATTGATTGCAGTCTCAAGTAGTGCACTTCTAAAAAGGTTTTTTACCATTATTTATTTGAAGAAGAGAAGGTAAAGTATCTGTTGTAGATATTTACCCTAAAAATGTCAAAGCATTTGAAAATTACAAATTACCTAAAAAATATAACGGACATAGAAGAAGAATTTTCACATAATGATGAACAAGAAACTTTTGTAAGTGAAAAAAACATGGAAATAGATCAAGAACTATTTACAAGTGAATTAGAATCAGAAAGTGATAGTGAAGAGGAGAATATTATAAATAAGCGTTCAGGGCAGAGAAAAAGAGGGTTTTATTGTCATCCGAAAGTGAAATAGATTTAGATTATATATTTATATATATTTAGATTATATACAAAATCTAAAGAAAAACAGCTTTTACCAACACCGTCCACAAGTACAGATTTGTGCGTACGAAAAACTTGTCAAATGAAATTTTGTAAAGGTTATAAAACAACAAAAATCTGTTCGAAATGCGAAAAATATGTTTGCGGCAAGTGCACATTTCAGACTAAACTAATTTGTAAGCAATGCGAGGAAGCCAAATAAAGTATATTATGTATGCATAACATTATGTATAAAACTTTAATTTTATTTGTTTTTTTTATAAAGAATTTAAAAATTATATAAAATGGACGAAACTTTATGAAAATTCTTTATTTTATACACATTTAGCAACAAATCAACCATTGTCTGCATTGAATAATGAAATAAATGAAACTTTTTAATTACCGTTCAATTTGACCGCACGCGGTAGGAATAGATATACAAGAATTGTCGGTAGGTTTAGTGTTAAAATCGGACTATACTGTAAAAAGTTATGGGTGGTCATACATAATATATATATATATATACGCGACGAATTGAGAACCTTCTCCGTTTTTTTCGTCGGTTAATAAAAAAAAGAAAATGGGGTTATTCGAGTGAAACTAGATTGTAATATGAAAATATTAATAATATGATAGTTCAAGAATATAAAAACTGTAATATTATTTTTATGTTTAGAATTTGTCACACATCTGATATTGTGTACGAGAGTAAAGTTCCTATACAAATCCTCCCATACATCGGCCCAACGGAGCGTAAACACTTCTGCGTGTCGCGGAATGAGCCTCGGGTCCTATTATGTTTGCTTTGCTATTGTCTATAAATGGAATCTCGAGATATCACTTTTCTTCGAAAGTATGCAATATTGTTTTATGTATTTCACGGCATCCGAGTTGTAAACGATATCCGAATATTGGTTAATACGCTTCAATGGACCATATAAGTATTTTGAAACAGATGAAATCACTAATCAGTTTTTCAAAATAAACGAAGTCTAGATATGTAGGTAGGTAATGGGTCTGTCGTTTTGCGCGAATCATATAAAAACTTAGACACTTGCTCCTTATTTAAACAAAAAAATTTCACGTTCTCTCTATCTTTATATTTATAATTATTCTGTCCGCGTGTATGACTGAACTCCTCCTAAACGGCTGGACAGATTAAAATGATATTTTTTGTGTGTCCAGGTGGAATTCATAGGCGGCTACGGTTGACTTTTAGGATTTTTTTTATTGTCAATGTGGGACATCGTCCGCCGGACCCGCTAGTTTAATTTTTTATTTATCCTTTATAGGTGTTTGACGACCTGATATTAAATAACTATTTGTTCTAAGATGGTAAACATGCTACACCTTAAAGAAGACTGATTCTCAATTGCAGCTACCAGAACCGACCAATTGGGACTTGGCTATAGATTTTCAATCATGAGGTAATAGCTACCCAGACGAGCTTAGAAACAGCTCATTCACCAGTCTATGGTCTCATCGCGATGTTTTCCTTCACCAAAATCTGTAGCTCTTTGGCAAGAGTTTGACCTTCATCGATCAACATGTTTCAGGTTAAAAAACACTGTGTCATCATGGCAGGTGTTATTATTATTGTGTCGTCAAAACCATGCTCGGCAGCGAGAATGTGTGGAGTGTTGTTGCCTCCTTCTGTGAGGAGGTCGTCGCGCAGAAGGAGGCGGCGGAGAGGGTCCGTGAGCAAGACCCTCACAGTGGCCGTCTCCGCCAACAAAGGGCAGGCAGGAGGAGGCGGCAGTTTGACCGCCACCTCCCACCTTAACCGGACCTGGAAAGATGGGTTGGGGGCCTCATCTTCCCATTGCACGGGTCCGACGGACGGAGGAGGCGGCCGGTGTGTACCCGACTGTCTCCTTACAAGACGAGGCCCGGCGGCGGCACTCCTGCTGATGGGCCAACCGCTGGGGCGGCACGATGAAGTCTATAGAGATCTCGTGCCGCCCCAATTATAGCGGAAGACGTACACCGTGGGGTTTTAGTCCGTGCGAGTCGGACATAACCCACTCTCTCCCCCGAGAGGGTGGGTATCCTTAAGGGATTTCACCACGTTAAAAAAAAAAAAAGAAAAAAAAGGTGTTATTATTGTCCTTCATATGTATAGATTATTTTACCCGCGACTCCATCCACGTGGAATTTAAAAAAACAGTGACTAATTACTTTAGACTTTAAGATTACTTTACCTCTGCAGTGATGCTTCTTCAAACAGACAGACAGACAGGCATTTTAAAAAATTATTGAAATTACTTATTCTACTCTTATAAAACACCTGTAGCAATATTTTTTACAAGAATTTAAAATGTCTATAACATGTTACATTTACATTCTTATTATATATATATATATATATATATATATATATATATATATATACATATATATAAATAAAAACCTGTTTATTAGATCAGAGGTTTCCAAACTTTTTTAGTTGGCGGCGTACTTACAATTTGGTATCTTCTGTCGTCGCCCTAACCTATCTAGCTACTCGAAATAGATACAGTCCGTAGAAATAAATGTATGTAATGTAGGTACAATTAAAGCATCCACAACATATATTGGTAATTGAACTGTATAATTTGTATCCGTGAATAATTCGGTTAACACGTTCCGTGCAACGTGTACCACTGGTGATACAAGTTAACCTTAATCTTTATGCCACGTGTACCACTGGTGTGATTTATAACTACAGATAACAAAAGAGCTACTTATGTTATGTTATGTTGTGGTGTAATATTGTTATAATACATCTTTTTTTTTTCTCGACTCTACGCTATTGACCTAGCAAGGTCTTAACAGTTTCACCGGACTACATAATACATCTATTTTTTATCATAATATTAAATGACGTGAAAGTCATATCAGGCAAAAATATCTTGGCACGGAACGTGTTAAACGACCTAAGAATGGTACAGGCGAAAGTGACAGCACTATGCCTGAGGATAAGCAGAGTACAATCCAAAACCAATGGCGACCACCGAAAGACACGCCATCCTTTGCCGCTGTCATGCCAGCCTACGTAAATATTTCTTCACCTTATGCTTGAAGGACCTCATGGACGTAGGAAACACACTGACCGGAAGAATGTTCCACGGCTTGAAGGTACGGCAAAAATAAGTCAAGGTTTTGCGAAAGTATTTTGTAACTTAACTGCGCTTCTGTCTATTTTGTACGACACACCAGGGCATCACGGAGTATATTTTGGGAACCTCTGTATTAGGTAGTTAAAACTAATAAATGAAACCACTAAATATGTGTCACAAACGTGCTTTATTGACAAAGTAAGGAACACCGTCCGCAAATGTATTTACAGCGAGCGAAGCGTCCACACACACGGCCATACTCGAGAACAATCGATATTGTTAAATTGGAATCGAGTTAGACTCAAAAGCAAAACGAACTAACGTAATATTCAAAGTAACTAAATAGCTTATAAAAACACTTTATTAAATTGAAATTGATATGTATGTAGGGTTCACGACGCCTTTTCTACCAGTTTAGTTGGTAAAAAAGACAAATTGCCACATCTTGATATATATTTAAAATTAATCTATATATGCAAAAAGAAATATGTGTAACATAATATAGAATTAATAAGCAAGCAATATCGAGTTAATTTGGATATATATTTGTATATAAATAAATTGTTACCAACCAATAGGCTGTGTCCTCGAATTTTGGCGTCACGGACATAAACATCTCGGTTGCTCGTCTCTCGAGCAGGGTACCGTAGTCCGGTGAAGCTGTTAATACCTTGCTAGGTCAATAGCGTAGTCAGTTCGAGAAAAAAAAACAGAATAACATTTTGTAAATATATAGGAGTGTAAGTGCCCACAAAGTCTAATTCGATTCCAAACGCACCACAAATCTGCTTAAGGATGGGCCGATCACAATTATCATAAATAGCGACATTTACACATATAATCGTATGGTTAAAATATAGAAAAAATGAACATCATAATTCGGTTCAGTTATCTCTTCATCGAATATAATAAACAAAAAAACATAACTTCAAAGCTAGAAACCAAAATGGATTACACTTAATATACCCTATCCGTTCCGTCGCATTAATTATTTATTTATTATACATTTATGGAAATCATTTTAACGGTAGCCGCTGCCGCAAAAACCGCACAATCCCTGACGAATAAACAAGTTGATACCGCATCACAAAATTAATTATAAAAAGTCATTATATAAATTAACTGAAGGTAGTTCATACATACATATACATACAATACGACTGGTATCTGTCACAAAACCTATCAAATTATCTCACTCGTATACTCTGTCACATCCTCCATACATTTATATATACTTAATACACGAAAAATGCGTTTAATATTTCATGAGTTGTATTCAAACAACGTTACAGAAATGATATGATACCCAGAACGTCAAAAACCAAGATGGTGGGTCATTCCGATACAGATTCGGTGTCGATTGAAACTTCAAAATTATTAAACGTAAACTCGACGTAGGCCATTTTTTATTTCTTGTAATAAACGATAACATATTAATTCATTATTAAAGTTCGTATAAAGTAGAAACCAAATAAGAGAAATGGTATGAATCTCACAAAATCCAGAACAAAGTGAGACTTTGACGCGATCAATTTACAGTATAAAAGAAGCATCACAAATATTGTTAATCGCCTATAATTACATAACTTAACAACTAAAAAAAACCAAACTTAACTCCATTTATAAAGAGAATAACAACACTTGCCTTAATTAATCACATATTCTGTCCAATTTTAAAAATTACATAATTTTGAAATAGAGAAACACAATGGCGAAGATAGCAAAAACATTATTTTGATTTTAATGAAATATTTTAATCATAATTGTTACGTGTTTTATAACCACAATGTCCATAGAAATCCTAAACCAACCAACATAATACTGCTATCATTCTTGGACTACTTAAATTGAAACAATACTATGAACTAAGAGATGTTCACAATTATTATGCACTTTAATTTAATAAAGTTAATTTAATTTTCATAAAGTCGAACAAAAGAAAATAAAACTTCACTGAATTGCAGAAATAGTCTTTCTTACATGTAACATATTGACACACGGAATTAAATATCTATTTATAAATATATTATAATAAAACTAAAGCTATCTTTATGTTGCATTAATATAAAATCTGGTTTAGCATGCCTGAAGCATATAAGGAACTATTGTAGCATACAAAATGCCGAGTGAAGAATGAATGTTAACTATGGTTATTACGAAACAATATAACTCAAATTAATAACTTCGTATTTATCGTATAATAATAATAGTATATACCACACCGAATATTCTACACTTAAATTTTATGAATTAGTTGATTTGAATGTTTAATTTATAAAATAAGAATATATAATTTTAGACTTAAATTTAACAATGTTCTGTTTGAAAATAGAATAATACATATGAAATGAACGAATCAATTAATTAAGCTTCACCATTTCAACGAGCCTAGGCACTTACGGCAAATACGTTTTGGCATACATTTAATTTTCCCTTATTACTCATCACACGCGTTACATATATCGTACGTATACTAACAAATGTTATCTTTGTACTTTTTAATTTACGTAGAAAATAGAAAATAATCTTAAATACTTAACAAAAAATTAATCTCAGATTAGCGAGGTGCTAAAAGAAACGTAACGCTCAACAAATTAAAGAGTTTAGATGATCAAGGCACTCAATAAAGTGATTCGCTCAGCGAATTGAATCGCTGAGAGAAACGAGTGGCTCAAAATCACGTGTGTATACTTAAAATGTACTCACGTCATTCGGAAGGGAACACATGTTTGTAAAACGATTACTTCTTTTTCCTCTACTTGATATAATGGAAAAGATACATAGTTAAAAAGCCTTGAACTTGAAATAGAAAAATGCTCAAACTAAAAAAAAAACAATATTGTACGCTAAATTCATAATCTTGACACATATTTATGCATAATATAGATACATCTGTCAGTTTACGTACTACAAGTATATTTATTGTTTGTACAATACAAGCTAAGAAATAAGGAACGATATCAATTATACATTAAAACAATATGGTGACACTTAGTTTAGTTAATTATTACAAATACACTGACTTAATCCTAATTTAGATATCGATAAAGATTTCACAAGGCGTTTCGCTGTTCGGCATTAATGGTTAAAGTTCGAAATTGATTCAAAGCCCCAAACATTCGAAATAATTTTAACCTCTCAAATATCGTTTCAATATTTCTTCTTATGCAACATCACTTTGTAATTTTACCATCGTAATTTGAGCCCAATTTTTAAAGTGAAACTTTTTTTCTATCGCTTAAAAATGTTTAGTCCGTCTATTGCATGTCGCATTACAGCTGGCAGCGGAGAAGGAGTGAAGTGAAAGGCGCTCAGCAGAGCTGCCAAGGCTAATGGGAGTCCATGGCTCAATTCAAAATGATTCTATGATTTAAATAAATATTGCGCTCAATTTTTAACATGCGTTTATCATCTGAGTGATTATATTATATATTCCGGACCCTAATACGCAGATTAAAATCAAAATGTATAGTTCAATATTTTGTCTAGCATTGATTTCCCATTATAATTCCCATTTACCAATTAATAAGTTAAGATTAAAAACTAAATTTTAATACCTTAAATCGAATAATTTTCTGATAATTTTCACTTAAATGCCAACGATACGCAAAAAAGTTTCACTCACCCATAGCCTAACACTCCGTTGATAATAATAACACAAAAATAGATAAAACACTAAAAGCAATGTTATTATAACTAAAAAGCTGTAGATACGTTACCCACATGATATTTTAACAAAACAAATGGCACGATAACGCACACATACGTAAAGTAATATTATAACGCCACACTGTCTTAAATAAAATGTGGAAGTAAGACGACATATTCTCAATATCGTTGGTGAAAAAGAAATAGTTATATGTTGCATAGATACGGGCGGATTGACGAGGCAGCCGTAAGGTAGCTAACCAAGTTTTAACAAGTCGCTATCGAAGCGCATATGACGTATCTACTGTTTTTTAGTTATAATTTACTAAGAGTAATTAGTGATTCAAAACTTTACGTTGTAAACTAATTACGCGATCGAAAATCGATTTCGTTAAAATTAACCATTGTTATATTCATAGATGATTTTCGAAATGAGTTCGTTCTTTCGATTCCGAACACGAATCGACTCGAGAATTCTTCGTACAAAAATTCGATTTTTTTTTACTTATAAATTCAAACTTCGAAGTGAGAAAATCTGATTAACTAGGAACACGAAACGTGATAGAGTTCGCAATGAGAGTAGTCGTCGGCTGTTTCCGTTTATTGTCGAGGAATTCGAAATTTACGGTTCGGTATAAATAGCACAAGATCTACTTAACAAGTATAATAATACCCCTTAAATATTGACTCGGTATGTCACAGCGCGGTTTGATTAACACATGGATAGCATCGAAACCGGAAAGAGATCGTTTCACACGGTTACCATAAAAAACCTTTTTACCGGTTTAATGCGCAGAACCGGGCCATAACACGTACTCCATTAACATCGGCAAACGCATTCGTTTTTACCCGGTTACACGTAAAACCGATTCTACCTGTTCTCTAAAGGCAGTTATCCGGATCTCCGATATTTTTAATACAATAAAGTGCTATCGATCTTTATAATTACTTTATCGTGCCCGAGGTGGCACCAACAATCGAGATACTATAACTCGATATGTCAAACTCGAGGTAACCTTGAGAGGACGTACAAACTAAAGAAATTGATAATAATAATAATAGTAAAAAAAAAGATAATTCTAAAATTACACCAAAACTACAACTAAAAGGAAAAATGTACTTCCGCCGTGCACCATACAAATTTATTAAATTAAGCTGTTTACAAATATTAACTTAAGAAACAAAAAGAAATTCAGACGATGTTTTATTTGAATATTTTCAAATGTAAAAATTAACTAACATTATAATATTCGTAACTGATAAAAAGTTGTATGAAAAGAAAATATTTGAAAACAAACTTAATACACTTATACTATATAAATTAAATGGATTCAATTTGTAATGCCTTTTAAAATCTGTTTTTAATAATATTTACGGAAATAATTAAAAAAAAAAAAACAACTCTTCCTAAGTCATTCTAAATTATCAAAAATCATTCGTTGTTATGTGACAAGTACATTCGATTTATTGATCAGAAATTAAGTTAACTGAATCATAAATGTAAATAATTACAAATAAGACATTATTAGATAAAATGTTACAGTGTCCTAAACAAATGAATTTCTAAAATAAAAGGTCTACATTTCTGCTTTGGAAAAATGTACTACTTTCAACAACATAAATTTATATAATATCGAAACATGTCAATTTGCATTACAAACTTTCAAGATTCTAACAGATTATATATCGAAAATAAAAGGCATTCTTCATCCGATCCAATCACCAGTTTTACAAGAAATAATTCCAGAGACTGCTAAAGATTTTGTACTGTAACAGAGTCGATGCAATAAAGAATGAATGTAAAATAATGTACCGAAGGTTATCCTGCCTGACCTGTCTTAGTACGTGTGGAGTGGAACCTTTAGCCGGGAACTTGCCAGTTCTGTAGAATTCTTCGAGCATCTTGTCCTTTTCTATGAATCTGTCGTACAACCATTGGGTCATACCTTCGGTATCAGCTGGAACCTGATGGATAACATATACTTTAAAATTTTGACTTAAACCATTTAACAATTTTGTTTCGAAATAAACGGTACTGATTTCTTGCGTCACCCCATACGTTTTTTTTTTTTTTCTCGAACTGACTACGCTATTGACCTAGCAAGGTCTTAACAGCTTCACCGGACTACTAAGGCGAGCGCTTAAGGCACTCAGCCGATTTTATAATGGCAACTAGCTCAAGGGTGCACGGCACACCTCGGCTTGGCTGTTGCCCGTTGCATGCAAAAATCGCGACCTAACTTAGCTAACCTAGCTAACTATTCATATATGTTTGAGTTGTTGAAACGTATATGAGTACCAGCATATCCGCCTCAACAACTCCTCCATACATTTTTATCGGAAAATCACCCCATACGTGCATCTTGCATAGATGATATAATAACACAAATATTCTAAATAACCCTTCCTTATAAGTAACAACAAAGAACTTCAAAAGATTATAGCAGTTTGATGTACATTACGTTCACCAGAATAGGTCGAATTACTGTCGAAGTTGGAATAGGTAGCGATAAACATAAAAGCCTTCCTGTCTAACCAAGAAGAGTGGGATCGTAAAATACTATGTAAGTTTACTATCGATTTAGAATTGGTCTTACATTTTATCGGATTATATGTTGTTTCTCTGTAACTATGAATGAAACTCAGATTAGCAAAGTAATGAAAAGTGATGTTGGATTATTTGGACTATTTTCACTATAAGAGTTTTTAACAACGAGAAGCACTTACGTCGGTACTTGGATATAGCCTGTAGTGAAGATGTGTTGTGCAAGGAGGCCGTATACCGCAGACAACGTCCTGCAGGTGTAGTGGCACCCTATCAGCGTAAGCGATGGTCACGTCCAAGATCCACTCGATGCTATCACCAACATTGTTATCGATGATCATTTTGGGTTTTCTTTGGTTGAAATTGTCATCTATAATAAGATAAAAATGAATATTTACTTTTTATTTTAATTATCAAGTAAATATGAAAAGGGCTTTTTCTAAGTCTGCTTGGCTAACTACCACTCTCTTTACTATCTTAGACCTCGTTGTCTTTTATCATCAGTTGAGATTGTGATGAAAGACAAAAAAACCTATAAAGCATTTTAAAAATACTGAGGATGAATGCTCTAATGGCTTATATATAACCAGAAGTGATATTATATGTGATGAGTATCAAGTATACTCAAACTTCCATATATCCTGAGATAAATCTATCTAATAATTTGGTATCTAATAAGTATAGCTGGTATCTAATGTGTTAAGATTTCTGAGTTACAAAAAATGAAAAGCATCAAACTTGCGTGCTCAAATATCTTTAAAAGAAGTAGGTAAAGGTGTTTGTTATAAGACTGGTATTAATATTACAATTATACTAAAATTACAACCTTTCTTAGTGTTTTCCTTCGAAGTCCCAGCGATTTCGTCCTTTTTAGGTCCGATTTCTTCCATAATAACCTTCATGGCACCGGCACGAGGCAAAGAGACGTACTCTAACTTTGGTAAATTATTTTTTTCAGCGAACCTAGAATCAATATTGATGCAGTTTAATGTCATATAATTTATATTTAATTGGTATTTTATTCAAAAGCTTTGTAAGATAGGAGACAAGGTGATTATTATTAGAAATATTAAATAACTTGTTCATTATATAATCTTATATCTTTTATCAGCTGTGTCCGCAAGTTCACCCGCGTGGAACGTTAAGTACAAAAGAGTGACTCAGAAACTTTTTTCTCATTAAGTGTGAGTCTCGTCGCCAATATAAAAACAATAACTTTTTATAGACCGAACCGATTTTAAGGAGACAAAGAATAAATGTTACTCAAAGTTTTATGATTTTCTTACAAAGGTTTTTTTTTTTATTGAAGCACAAGAAAGTCACTGCACTATGCCTGATGGTAAGCATAGTATAATCCAAAAACAGTGGCGACCACCGAGAGACAGATTATCCATCGTTGGTCGCCGCTGTCATGCCGGCCATAATGACGAAAGTCACCCGGTGCTGGATATGCACAGATTGATCCCGAAACGCGACGCGCAAAAGCGAGTCACTATGACGGGCTTTTTCGCCATGTACACGGTGGTTGCGACCCAGTCGGGCTGTAAAACCCTACCACCCCGGTATCGCCATTGCTTCGTTCGGGGATCAGCAGGGTGCACCACGTGCAGATGAGGTTGGCTTGGGTGTCTCAAGTCTTAAGATGTTACTCGACACCCCTTTACACCCCAAACCTCCAACCCCTTTTGTGATGAACGCACTAATTTAGCAGTGATACGTGTTCAAACAAACATACAGACAGACAGACATTTCTGAAAACGGTTGGAATGTATGTTATTACTTATTCATAGACAGCTGCATTTAGTAGGTGGTAGAGTCACGATGAAGCTATTACTGAACCTATAACCCTATCACAGAAAACCGACGTGAAGTAACAGTGCTTGCGTTGTTGCCTATCGTTTGGTCAGTGAGAGCGCCTGAAGACCATCTTCCACCTCTTCCCTCTCCTCTCCCCTACTACTCCTTCCCTATTCCCGCTCCCCGCCCCACCTAATACAAGCTGGCAACGCGCTATGGACTGTGGTGATGACTCAAAATCAGGTGACCCACCTGTCCGTTTGCTTGTTATGATATAAAAAAAGCAGGTTAGATTTACATTCTTATTATATTCACAATCACATATTATATTCACGATCTCAGAAACAGCATACAAGTGCTGTCTTTATTTATTTGGAAATCCAACATATGTTTTTGTATATAATAACTTATAATATTTAATGATTAAAACCAAAACAGGATTCCCCAATTACAGAAAGTGATACATAATAATTGGACCATTAGACTCAGCGCAAAAACGAGCTGTGAGAATTGTTGGCGATCCCAAGCTTACAAACGGTATTGAACCACTAAGTCACAGGAGAGACGTCGCCTCTTTATGTGTGTTCTACCGCTTGTATAATGGGTTGTGTTCCGAGGAATTGTTTAACATCATGCCTGTAGCTACTTTCTACCATCGCACCGCTCGTAATCGGCAGGGAATTCATCCTCACACATTGGAACCGAAATGGTCTCGGACGGTCCGGTTCCAGAGAGGTTTCCTTCCACGAACGACCCGACTATGGAATGAGCTTCCTGCTGAAGTGTTTCCTGGGGACTACAGTATGGAGTACTTCAAGGGGAAATTTAATAGGTTATTTAGGGGTCAGCAACGCGCACGTGACACTTCTGATGTTACAAGCGTCCATAGGCTGCGGTGATCTCTTTACACCAGGCGGCCCACATTCTTGTTTGCTACCGACGTAGTATAAAAAAAGAATCTGTACTAATATTATAAAGAGGTAAAGTTTGTGACGTTGTGATGTGCCATTGTAGGGGGTAATCTCAGGAACTACTGATCTGATTTGAATAATCCTTTCAGTGTTATATAGCTCATTCATCGAGAATGGTTATAGGCTATATATCATCACGCTAAAATCAATGGGAGTGGAGCACAGATGAAAAATATTTCAAAATCGGGATGTTTTTTCCTTTTGAGAACTGCTGCGTGTTAGTATATCTATTCCACGCGAACGAAGACGCGGGCAGAGACTAGTAATCTATATATAGATAGACAGTGATGAAATAGTTAAATCACAACCGATTTGCATCATTCTTTTTTATGTTTAGCAACGACTGACGATCCTTAGTGTTATCAATAAAAAAATTGGAAAATGTTTTTTTTTTCTCTATTGACGAAGTTACAAATAGACAAAACAAAACATGTATCTAGCGTTTAGTGCAGATGTGTATGTGCATTAGTGACCCTTGCTCGTGAAAATTGTATTATTGTTACATAATTCCGCGATGTAATTTAATTATTTCACTTTTAAATTGATTCCGTAAATATCGAAATATATTTATCGCATATATGACGTCACTATAGAATCGGGAAATGCGACACAGCATTGAATTTTGAGCATAGTTCGATCTAGCTCGTAGGACAACAATTGATCTTTTCATTTTTTTACAGCATGATAAATTTTGGCTTTACTTACCTCTGACTAATTTCTCTTCTCTTGTGCAGGAAACCACCTTCAGGGAACAACACCATGAACTGCCGGCTCAACGGCATGTAAAACTTATGGATGTGACTACGAAGTTCTTCCAGCGATTGCTCCCGCTTGGCTTTACCCTGAAATAGAAACAGTATTGATGATTAATTTATCTATACATATAATGAAACTGAAGTATCTGTATTTAATATCAAAATGTTAACATTTAACTGAGTATATATGAAAGTATATACGCTACTAATCAAAAAGATACAAATTTTTGTCCGTCTGTCTATTTGTTCCGTGTAATCTCCGAAACGGTTGGACCGATTTTGTACGGAATTTAACTGGCAGATAGCTGAAATTATAGCGGGTAAATTACCCGATTAGGCCTCCCACGGCAGCGGCTCAAGCCTAGGTTCGATCCCTCGGTAGGGAGCCCTTGAGTGCGTTGCTTGCGCGATACGGTGACACACAAATATACATCACTGCTACAACACTACACGATCACCCCCACACACGTGCACCCCTACACGCGTACACATGAAAGTGGAAGGGTTACTTTTTTCCCTTATCGAACTGAAAAACTCTCAATTTTCCGATAATAAATATATGGAGGAGTTGTTGAGGCGTGTATGCTTGGTACACATATACGTTTCGACAACTCATACATATATGAATAGTTAGCTAGGTTAGCTAAGATAGGTCGCGATTTTGCATGCAACAGGCAACAGCCAAGCCGAGGTGTGCCGTGCATCCTTGAGCTAGTTGCCAAAATAAAATCGGCTGAGTGCCTTAAGCGCTCACCTTAGTAGTCCGGTGAAACTGTTAAGACCTTGCTGGGTCAATAGCGTAGACATTTCGAAAAAAAAAAATTATCGATGAGAAAGACGTATAGTTATTATAACTTTTTCCTACGTTTCTGAACAATCAACGGTTAAAAGACTGCCTAAGTTTACTAAAGTACAGCTGGTTCACTACATAGTTTGCTATTGTGGAGTCAGTATTTAACGATTTTTGTTATCGCTTTGATCTTGCGAAACAGGTAATTGACGTAAATATAATAGTGGACGTTAATTTACATTTCCGCTTCGAATTGATTGGCCTCTAACACGTCTCAAAGCAACAAAACACGTTTGGTTTTATTTGTGCGAGGTACAACTGAAAAAGTTAAATCTGAAGCTATTAATAGAACGAGCCAAATATTAGTAACCAAGATTGAAAGTAATTGAGGGTGAGACCGAATATATCGCTGGATTTTCTAAAAAAAATACACCAAAGTTTTATCAAATTGCTAGTGAGTTTTGACGCTGACGAGGCCCTTTTCAGGACCTAACCTTAATAAAATTTTACGTGGTGCTGACCCAGTTTTAGGTCCTGGAAAAAAGACCAGGACAAAATTGGAACACACGACATTAGCTATAGAAATATAATTGTAGTTTAAGTTATCGGGAACAGCTGCGGGGGCGGACTCTAATGGTTATTAGCGATATTGCCTCCACGATGAGTCCGCGGTTTCCGACCGGCGCTGATTACATTCTGCTCTCGTTACTCGCTCTAATGGTTTCATTGAAAATTTTGTGCGGTTGCATTTTTTTTTATTAATTCATATATGTAATCGTCGTTTTAGGTACACGTTTTTAATATAAATCCTTTTTTTTATAGCTTATTCTTATTCTGGAAATGGGGCTATGCAAGCCTTAGTCCCTTAGTCCTGTATCACTGCGACCAGTATTGATTTATTGTGATCGCCCCATATTACTACAGCTCCCCGCCCAGTCCTATAGCATTTAAGAACTGCAGTACTTTTTTGATTGAGAGCATCTGTACCTCATCCGGAAGCAATACGTGCTTTCCCAGAATCCGGTTTCGTGTGGGTTTCAGTGGATCACATTCACACAAGAGGTGTTTGGGTGTCTTATCCGGACCATCACAAAATCTGCACTCTCTTGTGCTCTGGACACAGATGTTGTACAAGTACTTTTTAAGACAACAGTGTCCAGTGAGTGCTCTCTCTAAAACCTGTAACTGATCCCTACCAAGTGACAGGGCCTTACCAGCATATCGCTGGTTAAATGCCCTAATGAGTCTTTAGAGCTTAGAAGTCTACGGAAGATAAAAGTTTTAACGAATAAAATAAGTCTGCATACAATAATGAAGATAGAAAAAACAGTAATTTGACAGCAACACGTGAGAGATACATAATAAACTAGCAGGCATGGCGTTATCCGCCCTGATAATAAAAAAAAACTTGACAGATTAAGTAGCAAGACCTTCCGCATGAATCACTTTATCCACTGATCAAAATCGCATGAAAATCCATTCAGTACCTTTAGTGTCTATCGTGAACATATAGACAGACGTGACAGAGAACTTCGTTTACCTGTAAACATACATACAGACGTAACAATACTTGTTAGAATTAAGTATGCTCCTAGTTATAGTCAATAACGGCAGTAGTTGTAGACTTAGATCTATCCAATCCTTGGAGCTCGTTAGTGTCGAAATACGTAAAGCTTAATTTTTTTAGTATTTAACTTCAACGAAGAGTTTCAGGAATAGAATATTGACGATAAGTCCCTTTACACACAGGGAAACATATGAGTATATAAACAATTACTTTAATTCGAAAGCGTATTGGAGCCGGCGCTACTTTGAGTTGGGTCGTCGCTCGCTCGAATGCACTTCGCTTCGTGTGGTACGTGAGCTAGCTCACGATCGCGGTGCTTGTCCATTGCTGCCGATTAGTATACTTAACTTTGCTATTTTGTGTTTCCGACACAGAACGTAAATAACTTTACATAGTTTACTTCAAAAAATCTCTCATATTATCAAACTATATTTAAACCCTACTCATACATATCACACAACATATGCATAATAATATAGTCGGTTTTTTCATTTTTATTTTTTATATAGGTTCTTTTATGTATTAAATCATATGAGAATGCGTAAAACTATATACTATACGTAATTCCAAGTTATAAATACTTACATTACATTAACTCATTTTGTTACAATGATATATACTTATACATAAACGCAAATACATACCTGCCTAACTTTAACGCGTAACGAAAATTTTTAAGAAAACGAGTAAATAGATTTCTATTTAAAAACAATTTAAATTACCTCTGCTAATGTAAATATTTTATCACTAATGCTTAGCACTTATGGAATGGTATAATCATATATATACTAAGTAATATTTTGAGTAATCCTGTTTACGATCAAAAGTCTCGTCAAAATCAATTCAGTTCAAATTTTATTAAATTATCAACAGATTTCTGTGACTTCGTCTTTAGATAATTATTTCTGTTGTTTCATAAAATCTACATCTTTAATCTTATCACTTTTGATCCTGCCATCTCTTACAAGCTCTATACTGTATATTATCTGTATTGTAGTAGTAGGTGGTAGAGCCACGCTGAAGCTATTTTTGGTTTCAGCATGAATGGGTCGGCTCTTCCGGGGTAGTACCACCCCTCTCACAGATAGCCGACGTGAAATAACAGTGCTTGCATTGTTGTGTTTCGTTCGGTCAGTGAGAGAGCCGGAGGCCCACGTCCCTTCCTCTTTCCTTCTTTCCCTTTCCTTCCCCTCCCCCTTCTCCCATATACAGGCTGGCAACGCACTTGCGACGTCCCTGATGTCACTAGTGTCTATGGACGGTGGTGATCACTTAACATCACGTGAGCCACCAGTTCGTTTGCCTCCTTTGATATAAAAAAAAAAAAAAAAAAATAATAATTCTATTTTCTTATTACTGTTTAACCTCTATGGAAGAGCGTAATGCTGTATGATACAAGAATCCGAAAAATCCTCTATGTGCAATTAAGTCTTAAAAAAACTATAACTGAGATCATCTTAGCCAAACAACAAATCTTTCATCCTTTACAACTGAAAGACCAATCATTTTAATAGTTTTTTTTTTTAAATAATACTAAACATACATGGAGTTCGCATGATATAAAGCGGCCACTGTAGTTCATATATTATAATTATAATAGATAATACCACTCTTACGATTGCATAATATTATAATTACTCAGATAAAATCCGACTTGGTCCAAATTTGATGTAACGTTAAGTTGCAGAAATCACTAATTTATTACGATTTCTAGCTGTTGCTGTATGCGAAAAGTGAGTAAATACCATTTGTTGCATTTAACATGGAATACAGATACACAATATAGAAAAGCAAAGGTCTTTCAGTGAGCATCTATCCATAACCATATAACTAACCAAGGAATAAAAAAGTAATGAATTTGTTATTTACGACAAGCTGTCAAAATACTATGCCGATTTGACTCTAAAATGATGTTGACGAACTTATCATGGTACGTGATTGTGGTCAAGATCTTCTTAAGAACAGATAATAAAGAAACTAAAATACAGGTACAAAAACATTTTGGTTGTTAAGTCGTGAACAATGGTAAACGAGTTCGCAATCGGACGGTCGTTAGTGTTTTCAAAAGTCCCGCGAACTGTTCCCGATCGGATCGCTCTGTGCGGGATTCGTTCCCGCTTTGGTACGGTTCACTGCACCCGTGGGAAGAGACGGAACGGTTGAACTATGCGACAGTATATAGACAACAGAAGGTCCAACTTTAGCGATCAAGTCAACTATATGTAATTGCATGTTTATCTCTGATTTTTTTAAATTCATCACTCGTTTTGTAACCTTCGCACCAAACAGAAAATGATGTCGTGAAAATTGGTAACATTATACGTAGATAGACAAGAGAATATCCAGTTGGCTCTAACACAGTAGTTTAATAATATAAATACTTGTAACAAATACGAGCAGAGCCACAGGCACACCTATGTAAAGTATATTATTATGTGTTCCGCACACGTTTCTACAAACAAAAAAATTTCAACTACTTGTCCGTTGTTCAAGCTTTTTGTAGTTTATCATTTTTTGTGTCCAAAAAGTTCTTTAAACTAATACCTACATCATTTATAAAAGTAGATATATTGAAAAGGAGTTTTATGGACCGTATGTAACAAAACAGAGTGTGCCGTAAAGACATACGACAGAAGTGAAACTTTTGTATTACAGAGAAACATTATGAAAATACAACCAAAAGCCAACGTCACACGCCGTGCACGGGCGGTTACCCATCTAAGTACTGATAGAATCTACTCTACCTGTAAATACTGAAAGATGATGAAAAATGAAATGAAAATGAAACTGAAAAATGAGAAAGTATGATAGAAAACTGTCTATGCTTTTTGAGTAATAATAGTATGATATAAAGTTTTGCATGGATTCCAGCAGGACATTGTCGTCCTTTCCTTTTTTTAATATATTCATATCTTTCTCTATGGCATGATTATCTTCTTCCTCTTGATGTTTATGTAAAAACGAATTTATAAATCTAAAGCTGGATTAGATCTACATTAACACAAGTAAAGCCGTGCGCAAAAGCTAGTTATTATAAAATCAGAGTTCATCACACGATCAGTGTACCCTTTGACCCGCGGTATATATAAGGAGAGATAAAGAAATGCAAACATTTTCTTAGAATTCTTTTTTATCTCAAATCTAACTTATTTAGTCCTTTTTTGTAATACTAATCTCTCTATATGTACAGTACTTAGATAGGCTAATATACAAACGTGTAGGTATTTTATCCTGAGATATTTGATATAAAGTTACATACAAACTTTTACATCTATATATGTAAAATGGATATTGGTTTGTCTATATACTCGCATTATCACAACATTGTTTTTTTTTAGATATATTATGTATAATTTATAATCATCAATTGTTCATACAAAATAAAATCGAACTGTCTATTGTTTGTCCGGAAATGTCTGAACCAATTTGGACGATATTTTTTCTAAAGGAAAAATTTTCTGTGATTGAAAATTCAGCCACATATAATTACGCTTTTTCAAAGGATTAGAAATTTGCGATAAAATTTAACACAAATAACTTATCACGTGTAAAATAAAAGACAGAAGACAATCAAGCCAGTAACAGGAGTGCTCCGTCGTCACGCGCGCGAGGACGTCTCTTGAGCTCCGCGAGTCGCTCCGTCCGATTTTCGGCCAGTCCTGCGCGACGTTGCGCGCAAAAAAGCTGCTGCTTCCCATCCTGGAAAGAAGACCGGCCCTTTTCCGGGCCAAATCGACGCTTCCACGTCGATATCGACGACCACAAGCCTGCCTCCGGACTCCGAAGATTCCCGCCCGACGACACCAGCTTCCACTTCTGGACTCCGCACTCCCGTGCCTGTGCCTCGCGCTGAGCCCGCGGATGCGCGACAGATGCCGACCGGCGGGGCGTCAACACCGGCAAATGTGTACGAAAGTGATAGTCTCACTCTCGCCTAGCTGATTTTAGCTGGGACACTGTCGGTGGGGATGACCCGCTGGATGGCGCTCTACTTGCGCGTCCAGGAGGCCGCGATGGAAGGCAGAAGAATTGCCGAACGAGACTCGGCAGCGCTCGTAAGCGCCGCCTGTGGTATTCTCGAGCCCCCGACGATCCCGGATGATCGACAGAGCCCACTCGCTCGAGCGCTGCGCCGTAAGCGCAGCGAACCAGAGGTTGAGGCTCTCGCGACTCCCACCACGACGCCTACATCGTCGCAGCCTACATCACCGGGTATCACCACGACGCCTCATCCCAAGAGGGCCAAACGAAACGAAGACTCCGCGCGGTAAGTTCATCCGCGCGCGCCCAATTTCGCATCCCTAGCAGCGCAGGCGTCCGCAGACGAGCCAGCTCTAGCTACGCCGCGCAAGGCTACCCGCGAGCAGCCCACCTACGCATCTGTCGCGAGCGCATCGCCGCAGTGCGCCTCAGAACACCCGATGGCGCCGCCTACACCATCTACGTCGCGATGGGTTGCCCGCGAGCAACCTGCGTATACGTCGATCGCAGCACCATCGCCTAAGAAAGTCGACCAACCAGGGCCCAGCTATACCGAGCAGCAGCCACCTACGAAACCCGCTGCGAAGGCATCTCGGCAGCGCTATCCGCCAATCGTCGTCGAACGCCTACCCAACTGGGTTGCGCACTTCCGACGGTTGGTGGACATGCTGGGGCATGTGCCGAACGCGCGCCCGTTTGGGAACGGGGTACGTATATCCCGCAGGACCCCGAGGAAGACCAAATAACAAGGACTAACCTAACCTCTCTACACTAGAAGAACAAGGAGTGAGTTGGTTCACATACTCGCCCCCAAATTAACGCCACTTGAAGATCGCGATACGCGGACTCCCAACGAATACCCCTCCCGACGAGATATTTGTGGCACTCCGTGTCAGAGGTTTTAACCCGATATACATCCGGGAGATTAAAGCACGCCGTGGAAGATTAGGGTGCATCTACCACTGCGCCCTTAAGAAGACGCCTATACTGATTCCGGCCATTTACGAAATCAAGGAGTTACTACTGATGGAGGTCAGATTCGAAGGATGGCGTGGGAAGCGGGGACCGGCACAGTGCTATCAGTGCCAGCTATTTCAGCACTCCTCGCACCACTGCCACCGCCCGATCGCCTGTGTAAGGTGCGGCGGACCACACCCGGTGCACCTATGCGAACGCCCACGCGAAGAAGCAGCCACCTGCGCAAATTGCCAAGGACCACACCCAGCAAACGACGCCCTGCGGTGCCCAATCTATCGCAGTGAAATGCGCAATCGACGTGCAGGAACCATAACCCGGACTGGTGATTCCGGGCACAAACCATGCTTCCCGCCACCGCCCTCTAAGATGCCCTCGAGCGATTCGAGAACTGCCCAACACGGCCGCAAGACGACCCAGCCGCTCGCCCCGCAAGGACAAAACAAGCAGAGAATCCTATATGTCATACAAGACATCCTAGATTGATGCCGCGGGAATCCCGAAGCTGAAAAAGTATGTCGCGCCCTCATACAAGACTACCAGCAAAAACGAAATGATGGCTATGACGGCACGACAGATTGCCCGGCCACCCAAGAGGTAGCCCGTCCCATCACCACACAGCACAGAATGTGCAACCCAAAGACCGACCCGTATTCACAGGTCGCGACGGACAAGTCACTGCAGAAGGCACAGCGCCTTGACCAGTTTCCACGTCGGCCCTCGCAAGGGGGTGGAGTTAGACGACCACCGCCGGCCAGTAACAACACGTAGAACACTTTCGAGAGAAGAAAATCGCAGACAACAACTAGATAAGTAGGTATTTAGAGAAATACAATTACAACGATTTTAACATAACTAATAAAATAAATGAAAGCAGAAAAAAATGCAAACCGAAAGTCTGCAGAAAAAAGAAAGTCTTATTTATTTTTGAATACATATAAATAGTATGAATACGCATCCAGCGATGACATTAGAATAGAAACAAACGAAGTTAATCCCCACGCAAATTTCGCATTAGAATAAATCTCGCGAAATCCCGGACTCACGTATTCGGGAACAAATGTTTGATCACACAAATGCTCTGCGCCTCGCAACGCCAAATCTCGTGTTACGCCGCACTTTATTTTCCTCGACAGGACTTAAGGAGCTTGCACACTGTTTATTGTTATAACTACCTATAACAGACACGCATCTTTTGTTTTTTTTTTCTGTAATAGCAACAGCGATTATCCACTACTCTACAGTCCATCAATTTACACTGGAAAAAACAGTGTCTCTACGACGAATTTATATACTATGTGCATGTTATAGTAGAGGTCCTATCGCCAGGCTTCAATATCGGAAATTAATTATTTTGATAGATCACTGCTGCATTATACATTATATTCTGTTGTAAAGAACCGAGCTACAGAACGGTAACGACTAAGTAAAGATTAAGAATGTTTTAGTAGGAATTTTTTGCAAACAACTACGCACAGACGATATGGTCACACTAATATTATGCTCGTTCAGGTTGTCCGTACTTGAGTTCGCTGTATCGAAGTAGTGAGTACCGCTATATCGAACAGCTTAGATTACTAAGCGTTCACTGTTGTAACCCAAGCTTTAGTTAAAAAATAGCATAAATAATTCTATAGCAGTATTTATTTATAGAATTAGTTATGATATATGCCAGATTTTCCGGTTGTCTGGTTTTAATTGGCATATTCTCGCTGTCCTATCCATCCTATATACAGATATATATGTATACACTTCACACATGGAGCGCTGGCGATGACGAGCTTGTTTGACGTATTTCTAGCATTAATTCGATGATTTTTAACATAGAAAATTAAATCAACGTATCTGTTATTTGTGTCGGAAAATATCCGAAGCGGCTGAATAGTTGATGATGATTGCCGAGACTTAATTAGCAGATTGAGTACTTTATAAAGATTACTAATACCATAGGACATATGCAGTAATAACAACAAACTATAATATAGGCAACTCCATACTTTGTAAGATATGACATGGTGACGATAAAAAAATAAAAGAGGGTATCTAATAAAACATCTAGAGTTGATGTGAAACCAAGAGAACCAAATTTACAAGGACCAAGAACAAAATTTACTAGGACCAAGGACCAGTTTAATTGACAATGACGGTTAAAAAAATATTATTTTTTAGTCGGCGACCGAAAATGTACACGTTCCATTATTATTGTGTGTATAAACTCCTTAAGTATACCTTCACACCTATGCACCCTTGTTAGAAACTCCATTGTTCAAGGTTCGTACCTCGTTCGAGAACACGTCAATTAAAACCGGATAGCCGGAAAATCGGGAATCGAGTGTAGATGTGTGCCCAGATGAATACCGTATCAACTTCTCGGGTTCGTTGACCCCGGCGCTACTAGAAATTTCCGAGGTCTTTGTCGAAAGTTTTAATTAAAACAATTCATTCTAAATTATGTTTTCGGGAATGCGTTACGGTCGCGGTCGCTTTGTGTTTTGTTTGCGGTTGGTTATGACTTATGAGTATTTCATATAATTGTTACCGAAAGGATTCTAAACTTTAGCAACAAAAGTTTTTTTTTTTTTTTCAATTCAAAATGGTTAATTACAATACAGTATTCTTTCTTCCTTTATTTTTTTAACTAATCTTCTAGTAGATTATTATTGCCATTGTCGAGTAGAATGAATGATATTACATGTTTCTTGTGATCATTTCAAGATGGTGGCGATCTTGTTAGACCTCTCCAGGGAGTTTTTGTGGTAAGTCAGAATCCTTAATCCATGGTATTATTTCTCATCCACTGCACTTGTGCACAATAACCGAACTATATTACATAAAACACCACCGATATTACAAAATATAGAACGGAATAACACAAGATTATAAATAGAATATAAAATCCACTACATGACATTTCAAGTTCCCACCAAAACCTTACAGTATTCTTTATGTGATTTAGAATAACATTCTTCTAAAACAGGCTATGTTATAGAACACTGTATATTATATAAGTGCACTTAATTATTATAACTATATGTTCAATAGATCTAAGAATATAAGTAAATATACGTAGGCCAAAGTATATGAAAACTCAACTCAATGATTCAAACTTCTTACACAAACGTTTACACTGTAATCCAATATTAATTACCGAAACTAATACACGTTTCGTAAATGAAACGTGCACGCGAACTAGCAACAGAATTTCTTAAAAGAAAAACTTTAGTAGTAACAAATGTCCAAGGAGCCCTAACGAGGGTGGGTTACACGTACAACTTTTGCCTCGTTACCGCTGCTGCGGGAGAGATAAGGGTAAACGTTACTGTGACGTTTACAGTGGCGGCCGATGACAATGTAATACTCAACTCGAGAATGGTTACGCCAAACCAGAAATTGCGCTAGGTCCGACAGCGAAACAGCACATATAAGTCAATCCCGAAGCAGACATGATCATGCTACTCCGTAGCGAGCGTGTCTTTTGTGTCTAGTAATTTGTTGAGTACTAATTTTGTGGAAATCTCCAGTTCTTGGTTCAATTATAGTAGATGTAAATAAGCTGAAATATATCATGACCTGACCTAAACAACTGAACCGATTTTGAAGGGAATTTCACTGGCAAATAGCTGAAATTACAGCGGCTTACTTAGGCTAAATTAGACTAAATTATGCCGGAACATTCTTTATTTTCAATTAGAGAAATAATTATCAGCTTATTGTTTACAATTCCACATTATAATTATTAGTAGCTTTGAAGATAGAAGAGGTCTTCCAAATAAGATCTTAGACCGACTGTTGTATTACGTAAAGATAAAGAGTACCATAATACAATTTCTTGCAAACTATATAAGTGTTTTTTTTTGTATTGTCATAAAATCGTAATCATAACGGCAATGTAATATATTAAATGTAATGTAAATGTTTATAATAATATTTAAAGTTATTGTTTCATTAGTTTCTTATACGGTGTAAATTAGCAATAACGTAGTTATACGGTGGGTTAAAATTCCATATATGTTGCTGATGGTAAACCTCATGAGGTACGCTATTAGTATTTATATATCTAATATATAGGTTATATGTTACTGTAAGTGGCGTGCGTATCGTACTTACAATTGTGTTTAAAGAGCATTTCTATAATTGTACTTAGTTTGACAATTTTATAATTCTTTAATACAATTTAAAAAAATGAGTGCGGAACTGAGTGATCAGCTAATATATGAATAAATTTATTATTATATTCGTTTGTTACAAGTATGTTTTATTTTTAAATATTTATTCAACCTAAATAGATGATATTTAATTTTTAAAACTTCCAACTGTATGTATATTGAACATTTAAAACAGTTAAACTTCCAATATAAAATACACTCAGATCCAAATACATACTTTATAACAATTTCTGCCGTCACGTTGTTGATCAATACATATTTAAACTTTATTTCGCGCTAGATTATATAACATGCTTCCATTTACTACATATAATATTAAAAAAAACTATAATCTTCTATGTGACAAGAAAATTCCTTGTCCGCAAGTGTACAGCTAAAGTCACAACGTGTTCCGTTTTCGCTGAAAGCAAGCCTAATTACCTGGGTCCGAGATCTTTTTCTATTTTCGCTTTTAATTGCAACGGACGGTTTATTTTTCTCACCGCAGAAATATGTAACGACCCCATTCGCAGATTCCCCCCTGGACGTTAGCAACGAGTCACTAAGTAACTCATTGCAACAACACCGAAACTAGAAATGGAAAATTGTAGACTCCATTGTCTTAAAATATTTACTCTTTATTTAATCCTTACTAGAACTTATTAATGTTGTAACTACGAATGTGAGTTTGTATGTCACGCTTAAACGACTCAACTCCTTAACCGATCATCAGGAATTTTGAATACAATTTTACAAGGGTACAGAATAGAATATAGCGTATTTTCAATAAGAAAATGGTACTGGGTATAGATCAAATCTGGATTAACGCGAGTAAAACCGCGGGCAGAGGCTAGATCGAAATAAAATAATACAGTAAACTAGCAACCACCCCTGATTTTGTCCATATTGCACGGTATAAATTTAACCTGCGATCTCATAATTTATGATTTATATTATACACAAGCTGTCCCCGTGACCCTAACTGCGATGAACCTAATGTTAAAACAGTGACTAGTAAAATCATCTCAATGTATTCATTCCATCTACTTATCTACTATTCTCCCGTACTTAAGTTGCGTTGTCATTAAAATTACAATAACTCTTGATAGAGTGAATTGTTTTTAATTAAACCTAGACTCGAGGATATGCCTTATGATTTTTTTGCTAAGGTTTTATTGTGAACGCAATACTTTAGCAGTGACGTGTGTTCATACAAACAGACAAACATTTTTTAGAATTGAAATGTATTTTATTACTTATTCCTAGTCACTTGCAACATTTTTTTTTTCACAAAGACCTAAAATATACAGACACGGTAGATTTACTTTCTTATCATATGTATAGATATATGGATAGATATGCTTATATTTTTCATCGAAGAACATAATGAATCATCAAATAACTACTATGAAAAATAGGAAAACGAAATCGCGCGAAAACACTTAACTAGATCTCAATAGAAACTATCGTAGGTAAGATTTTGGTGGTAGATTTTTGAGGGTTGCCACCAGTCGATTGGCTTTTAGAAACTCAATATTCCATTTGGAAATTGGAAATACCGCGGCGTCCAAAATCGTTACTGTCACAGAGTAATCACCCTTAAATAAATTATAAAAGCCTTTTAGGCCGCTGTTTTAATGTGACAACCAGAATTTAAATAAACACAGACCGACCATTAAGAAAACCGCAATGTGTTCATAATATAATAAATATTGCAACACACGACCGCACGTGGATCGTTTGTGTTTCAAATTAAATACAAAATGGCGTAATGTGATAAACGTAATGGGTTCCGTGTGTTTTGTTTAATTAGATATGTGCTAAGTGTAGGTTTCAATGACAATCTGTTATCTCAAAAGCAAAGTTTCACCCATGATATTATAAGTAAAACACCTTTTTGAAATTTCTAAGGACAGAGATTTTAGATTCGATAAAGATATAGATTCTATATTGTAGGCATAGTTTGAGAAAGAACTAAGCATTGTATTTGCAATACTATTTATTAAACTGATTTATTTGAGACCAACTCGCGTCCGCTGTTTCGTCCTAGTAGGATTTTTTTTTATTGTAGCACAGTAAAGTGATTGCACTAAACCTGATGGTGAGCACAGTACAATCCGAAAACAATGGCGACCACCGAGAGACACGCCATCCCTCGAAGGTCGCCGCTGTCATGCCGGCCTGTGTAAATGTCTAATATCTCGTAATTTTGTTGTGTCATGGAAACTGCGTACCTTATTTGAATCCATTATCTCGTTTTATTAGTTACAATTGCTACTACTTAAAAAAAAAATATTAAAAAAAAACATTATCAATTATCTGTCACTAAACAAGTATAATAATAATAATATATCGTTTTATTGACTTTAATATTGTACTTCAGCTGAACTAGAGTTAAAATAATGTCAGAAAAAGGTGCGATCAGACAAAAAATATACACTGCAATATTGCCAATACATCACGATATTAAAAAAAAATTAAACCAACAAATGAAATCACAAAAGGCCTTACACAAGTGTATTATCAGAACACATATTATTACAGCGAATAATACAGAGAGCACTCAAAAAGTTAAACCGTATGTAAATGACATTTTAATTTATTATAATACAGTTGTTCCGAAACAAGACACCACGGACGACCTTCGACCCTAAACTGGGAGCCCAATTCACGCATGACAAATCACTTGTTATGTAAACTATATGTAAAATGGTCAAGACCGTCCTTGATTATAAATGTGTTCCGTAACAACTTAATTTCAAATTTTTAAATATTTTAGGTTGCAAACGAATAGGCAGTTCACCCTATTGTAAGTAATCACCGCCGTTAATAGAAAATAGCAACACCAGGGGAGTCACAAGTGCGTTGCCGGCCTTTTAAAAATAATAATAATTTTAATCCTACAAACACAATCGTTTATCTACATATATTAAGAAAATAAAGCAAATATTGAAGAAAAATTAAGATATGAGTTAAAACTAATAATAACTTTTAAGTTTTACAAGACTTTTACAATTCTGTTTGAGCGATAACTAGGACAATTACCATAAAGTACTCATTAATTCCGGAATCGTCCAAAACAATAAAGGTTTAAGCTCTATACAAATGGATGTAGTCTTTATTATGCACTGGTCAACAGACTGTTGGTAGCATATGTTTTAAACCAAATCATATTTATTGAAAAATAATTGAAAAACTCAAGAGATAACAAGTATGTAATATAAAATCATAACTCTTAAAAATTGCCTAGATATTTAAAAATGTAGCCGTTATTTTGAGATTAATTAGTATTAGTAAATAGTTAATAATCGTTCGACGGGTTCATAGGAATGGTTTAAATGCTATGTAATTTTGCAGTAACTGACTAGGTAGCCATGTAACACGTATGTAGCTTTCAACCAACCCTCATGAAAAATAGTATGAAATTTGAAAACGATATTCCTCAGATACTATAGAAAAGCATGAATAATACTGAGAGTTCCCTTTATCTGTCAGTAAAAGTTAAACAAAAATTGCTCTAAATAATTTGGAGGATATCCCTGACAAAAACAGACTCTTCAAATATTTTGATGTGTATGTATAAAGTAACAATATTATGTATTTTTAAGGTTTACATATAGCTTCTACGGAACCCTAAAACGGCGCGTGCGCATGTCGTATTGATGTGCAAATGAAGTGAGGTCGGAGTCACGGGTGATAGAGGCACGCGCACGGCGCCACCGATATAAAACAAGATTGTTTACTGCATTTATAATTTCCCTATTACTAAGCCGAGTTTTTTATTCTGATCACTGGAATTTCATACTAATCGGTTATTTCCAATACCAAAATTAGAATCTGTCCATGTCTCACTGCACCTAGATAACCTAGGATTTCTGACTGAAGATACTTATATTTTACAATTTATCAAAATCTAGTCTATAGTTTTCGCGTGAAAAAAAATATACAGCCAACATCACAAATGTTGTAATTTAACAGAATTACTGTATTTCTATGAAGTCAGTATTGTAAACAAAATTAGATCTCTCATTAGAAGTCTACAGCGCGTATTTGTGGCATTTCAAAATTCATGTTTCGTGTGATTATAGATATTATCTATCTCCGAAGATCTTGATCAGATTCTAATGTAGGATTAAGAAGGATTAAGAAAAATTTAATATAATAATAATTTAAGCTACTATATGATAGAGTATAATATCTTGCATTATATGGAAGAATAAGGAATGATAATTATGCAAAATTACAAGAGATATTTGTATATGAAAGAATAAAAAAAAAACAGGTTCACATCCTCTTAATATATAAAAATCCAGTGTTATGATATTTGCTCACGATGAACTCCAAAATTTCTTAACCGATCTTCATGAAAATTGACACTTATGTACACTTTGGTTTAATTGATAAATAAGATAATTTGTATTTTGATTAATCAACTCAATACTTTTAATGTATAAATTAAAGGATTATTAACGTTAACGACTGTAAGTTTCACCAGTATTGAATAGATGGCGTTTTATATTAGTGTTCGTTGACAGAAAACTGTAGAACCAACTGTTATACATATCTCATTGATAGCTCCACGATTTATTATTGAATTTATTCACCAGTACCAGTTTATTTTACGGTGCACGTATTTATTAAATTCAACATGTAATAACTAAGCCATAGAAACGCGTGGTTGGGTCAACTATATATTATAAAAAATCTTAATACGAATACTCATTGAACCCTAAAACGGCGCGTGCGCACTTAATGTGCAAACAGCGTACGAAAGCGGCGCACGCGGTCACGGTTTGCGCACAGACCCGTGCCCTACAGAATCTTCTATAAAGGGCATTAATGTACTAATTGGACGATTAAGGTTGTCGCTTAGCACATATGTTGCGTGCATTCTACACAACCCTTTCGGAAGGGTGATCTCGACCAATTTAGGGTATATGAGTGGGTAAAGGGGCTCATCGTCATTTTTACATAGCAATTATTTATTTCAACGCATTTTAAACTGACTTATCAAATACTAATTGGCACTCACGACTTGGACTGCGATATTTTTTATTAATATATTTTATGTACGAAAGAATTGTAAACAAAAAAAATCAAAAAGGCATATTTTATTAGTTTATTAAATTAACTAAATGAAATAAAACATATGAATATTTGCGCTACCTAGAGATATATTCGAAACAGCACCACACGGAAAGTACCAGCTTTTAAATAAAAAAAGAATCATCAAAATCGTTCACCCTGTCAAAAAATCTGAGTCAACAAACATGAAAAAACACAGTCGAATTGAGAACCTCCCCATTTTTTCGAAGTCGGTTAAAAACATGTACAATTTCAAAAATTCTCTTTCAAAAACATTTGCAAGTAGGTACGACACGCACGTCACCTATAGTAACATGTAACGTGTACATTAGATATGTAAATACTAATAGCGTGCCTCATGAGGTTTACCATCAGCAACTTATATGGAATTTTAACCTACTATATAACTATCTGAGTGCTCACTTACACTGTATAGTAGACTAATATGCCTTAAAGATGTTGTTATAACATACATTTTAAACATATAGACCATAAAAGTTTAACTTTTTTTTCCGAAATGACTACGCTATTGACCCAGCAAGGTTTTAACAGCTTCACCGGACTACTAAGGCGAGCGCTTAAGGCACTCAGCCGATTTTATTTTGGCAACCAGCTCAAAGGTGCACGGCACACCTCGGCTTGGCTGTTGCCTGATGCATGCAAATTCGCGACCTATCTTAGCTAACCTAACTAACTATTCATATATGTATGAGTTGTTGAAACGTATATGTGTACCAAGCATACACACCTCAATATACTCCTCCATATATTTATTATCGGAATATTGAGAGTTTTTCAGTTCGATAAGGAGAAAAAAGTAAACCCTTCCACTTTCATGTGTAAGCGTGTATGCGTGCACGTGTGTGGGGGTGATCGTATAGTGTTGTAGCAGTGATGTATATTTGCGTGTTATCGTATCGCGCAAGCAATGCGCTCAAGGGCTCCCTGCCGAGGGATCGAACCTAGGCTTGAGCCGCTGCCGTGGGAAGCGTAATCGGGTTTATATAAAAGTTTAACTTCCTCTGTGTGCGCAGTAAGTACGGAAGTGTTTGAGTGATGCTATTGCATAACGTAAGAACTCTAGCATTTTATTTATTAAAAAAATATATATTTATATAGAGGACTTGAAAAAACAACAAAGAAGAAGAATTCCACAACTAAAAAAGTTGCTTAATTAAGATGGTTTCGCAAGTGTTCCTTGCTAATTTCCTCGACCGTTGAACTTCGGGAGTTTACGCGACCCGCGCCCGAGAAGTTTGCGGTCTTCATTTCCTGCGAGACGAGAGTTGCGACCTGACGAAAGGCTCGCAAGTTTTCTGATTTCTTATCCATCTTTTCTTACACTCGATGTAAGTTTCAGTGATAACTGTGCTATTCCAAAGACTTTATATCGTTTAAATCAAGCGAAATGTATCTCTAAAGATCGCCCGCGCATTCGTCCGGGTTTTAATTCTAACTACTGAACACGAATGTATGTTTGTTTGTTACGCAAACGCGCTCTACAAACAACCAATTATTATGAAATTTTGCTTTGTCTGATATACAGAAAACAATATTGGGTACTCGCGCATTTATACATAAACATTCCAGAAGTTAATTAATATAAGGACTGACAACAGAACTGAAAACTTAAAACAATGGAATTTAAACTATGTTCTCGATGGATTTTTAAATTAATCATAGTGCGGATTATTTCAAGTACATAGTTTATGAATTATAAGTATTATAATTAGTGTCTCTTTCACATCTATTTGCAATCCGAATGATAGTCATATACGTTTGTAAACAATTTACCGAGTCATTAAACATACGATGGGTTGCACAATCTCGATACAAAATATAAATATCAGATGTACACAGGTTCTTATAATAAGCATAGCTAGTCTAATGCAAGCCGCGCTAGCACAATACGGTCGGTCACGTTTATTATCATATCATGACACAAAATTATAAATTTATCTCCTGCCAAAAAGATACCACTCAACGTGCCTAAAGAAGTTATCTCTTCAGCGAAGAGATTATAAATATATAGCCAACCCAGTGGTACTTGGTAATGAGTTATAGAAAAATGCATAACCGACAAACTTTGCGTGTGAAAATACATTTTCATTTGTCAACTTTCATGAAGATTACTGCGTAACAAATTTCGCATTTCACTGTAAAAAGATATGCTACGATATATTCCGAACTGACTTTTGCTATACGCTACCACTAAGTGACCATTAGTATAAGTATTACGTAAGCAGATCAAAATATCCTTTATTTAGACCTTGAAAAGGCGCTTTTTTTTATAGAAGCACGACAAAGTGACTGCACTAAGCCTGATGTTAAGCATAGTACAATCCAAAAACATCGGCAACCACCGGGAGACAGATTATCCATCGCCGGTCGCCGCTGTCATGCCGGCCATAATGACGAAAGTCGCTCAGTACTGGATATGCACAGGCTGATCCCGAAACGCGACGCGCAGAAACGAGTCACTATGACGGGCTTCTTCGCCATATGCATGGTGGTTGCGACCCAGTCGGGCTGTAAAACCCTACCACCCCGCTCTCGCCATTGCCTCGTTCGTTGATCAGCAGGGTGCACCACGTGCAGGTGAGATTGGCTTGAGTGTCCCAAGTCTTAAGATTATTCGACATCCCTTACAACCCTAAAAGTAAATGAATAAGGCTTATGAAAGTCAAAACTACCACCGGTTCAGAGAACAAGCCAGTCATCGGGAAGAACCGGCAAGAAATTATTCTAAAAATGTATTAATTCTATGTAAGAAATTAGTTTGCCTGAAGGACTTAGAGTTCTATCACAAAGCAATGGTTTTCATAATCAAAAAATCCTACACATTCGCAAGTATTCCAAACATACATCAATCAATGCTGCCTGCAAACACAATAACCACTGGCCATTTTAAACAAAAATTAACTATTCTTCTAATGATACAATTTGAGTCAAATAGTTTATAGTGAATTTATTGTTTTAACATACTTAATGAAGGGTAAAGTAGATAATTGGAAGCGGAACGTTGTCCGGCTTCCGTATCCGGTATTGGATGTATGTGGCTTCACGGCATTTGGCCGACATATCCGTACTAAATTAACTATTTGTCGTATATTATAACATATAAAGAATTGAGTTACTTTATTTAAATAATAAACACCTGTTTATTGGCCAACTTAACACATTTACGTTTAATTTAAATTAAAAAAAAAATTAAAAAAAGTACTGTTAACAGAACAAAATAAGGTTAAACAAACCCCGTATAAATTAAGACCGTAGTTTAAGGAGCCTCGTGGGTGTATCTAACTAGACGTAAGCATTCACAGTTCGTTCCTTACCGGTGATATTCGGTTCTTGATGAATAAACAACATCGCCACGGCTCGTAAGCAATATTAATTTGTTGTCGCTTAGCATACGATCTATATTTATGATATATATTATAGTAGCGGGATCCGTGGACATTGTCCATTGTTAATCACTCTCTGTACTGGTGAAAGCCGCATGAAAATCCGTTCAGTAGACAGACGTGGCAGAGGAATTCATTTTATACGATGTAATGATGATGGTGATTGCTTTGTTCATAGGGGTCGGAGCGTGATGTTGGATAATCTATAATCCTCCTTCATCAATATATTATAAAATACAAAAACTATATTACAAATCTGAATGGTAGTCCTATAGTTCAGTGCGTACAAACAAACAAAAGAGAAACTATGTCGTTTTATAATAATTAGTATAAACTATGAACAGAGTATAAAGCGAAAGTAACAAAGTCCTCTGTCATGTTTGTCTATTCGCAATAAACTCAAATACTACTGAACGGACTTTCATGCGGTTTTCACAATTTTTCACTGATTCATGGGAAAACTATAAGTATACAATTTGACAAGGCTTTTTTATTATGAGGGCGAGAAAAAGTCCCTTCCGTCCGCTAGTTGTTAATAAATGTTATATTAACAATTGATTTTTAAACAATAATTACATTGAATATACACACGAAACGCATTGACGATTTCAAACGCAGTGAACTGACGTTTTGAGTAAATATCACGCCTATGCCTCTATTATATAATAAAGGAATATTTGATTTATAAATTGATATTATTTTTTATAAAATCATATGTGTTATGGCGCGTTTCGGAAAAATAATGAGAGTGAATTCCTACGATGCGCGCGCCTACCGACACCTAAAAGCGACATCATGAAGTTGGTTGATAAGTTGGCTGCAAAGTTTTCATGAGAACTCTTAACTTCAAAGTTATTCAGTTATTCAGATATATATGAATTTACAATACGTGTTTTATATCAGTGTATATAAAAGATTATATAAATAAATATACATTTGCATTTGCGTGTGATTTTAAAGTATGGTGATGAATTTATCCCAAATAATTGTGATAACAGTGTTTTTTTTTAAACTATAAACTTTTAGAGGCTGCTTTATAGATTTGAGGTTATATTTCGGTACGTATTTTTTATTAAATTATAAATTATTATTTGACAAATAGTTTATTCTATTTTTTTGGTGTCTTAATTGATTGCTGAATTAATAGAAAATTAGTTTTCAATCCTTTTAAAGTTTATTAATTATTTTTTAATAATAATATTATTAATTACATTTAATAACGTTTTTTAAGTTAGAGAAGTTTAACTTCTTACGTGTGTACACAAATACATATATACACGTTTATCTCAGTGAACCTTCCATTTCAACAACATACTATTCTCAATATGCTGTACGCACAACTACGAATCCAACTCGGTACTGTGAGCGTATGACGCAAAGAAATGTTTAAAACATAAAAACGTTTCGTTTATAAATGGACTCTGAGTGACTTGCGAACGTCCGTCAGCACTGTTAATACTCATTAGCGAATGTAATAGAAAGAAACGGCTGAGTAATCGCGTAATATAAAATATCAAATCCTTTGTTCTGTTGAGATATCTGTGAGGGGTGAATTGTGGTGTAATCAAATAGAAATATATTGATAAGACATTTTCCAGTTCTAGCCTGTATAACAATTTTTGAAGTGAGAATTACTTTAGGCGCTTGAAGCGGTATTTTATATAGGAGATACATTTATAATTTCGCGTCATAACGCGCTAGTAACCGTGACCAATAAGAGAAAGAAATTTCACTTCCTCTGCGTGTATACACTGATACATATGATATTGTTTAATATTGTTTTTATATTTAAATTATTGCTACATATCTTGTGCTAACTTAGTCCGTAAGTGAGCGTGGAAAAGCTAATGAAGTCGAAACAAAAGTCGTCATAAATAATTTTTGATAAATTTTAAACCAAATACTTATAACGTCGTATTTATTACAATAAAATATTACATAAAAATAATCAAAATAGATAAAAAAAAATTCATAAACTGATATGACCAAGAAATAAATGATTCAAAAGCTAAATAAAATACATAGATGAAAGAGAAATATTATCAGAGATTTGAAATATATATTTTTATTATCAGAACGTCTATACAGTTCTCGATTACAATAATGATAGAAACTATTCGATACGATGCAGAGACTAAGGGGCCACGAAACTTAGTCGTACCGTAGCAGTGGCAGGGGACCGGGGCCCCAGGGCCGGGGTTCGACAACAATATCGCAATTTATCAAACGAGCCACATTGTTGCGCGCCCCCGACTACACCGGTAGAGTAGACGCGCCGCCCCGGCTCATTCATCTACATATAAACATTTCACCAGGGACGGATTTTAGTTATGAGAGTTGAGGCAATTTTTTTAGGTAAACTATGGTTTGAATGGTGTGGGGAAAAAGGTCTAATCACATTTTCGAGACCCCATAAAGCCAGTTCTTCAACATATTAATATAATTATTACTAATTTTCAATTGGCTTATTCTTTAACTTATAATACTATTATGAATTCTATTATGAATTGCTGTAAAATACAAAATGAGCACATATTTTATGCAGATCCTCTGAATTTTAATAGCATCTCGAGGATATTGATAGGAAACGACAATCCTTTACGATAATGTTTTTCGAACTATTATTGTTTGTATACTTCTACTTAGAAGCGCTCTGTAGTGAAGACTTTGTCTTGGGTAACGAACGATAACCTTGTGTAGAATTAAACGATAATTGTCAAAGGCAACTGTATTGATATTGACAGGTATCGGGTAAGACTTTTGCACAGCATATAGCGGCTAAATGAAACGTCTTGTATCACTTTAAGGATATATTACAAACTATCAAGATACAGTTTAGTTTCACAATACAAGAAAAAGTAATAATAAAGCGTCTATACACAAAATAACATTTGGTACGCATTCGCCCAAGGACACTTTAAAAGCCACTGGCGTAACGCTCGGGAGGACGCCGCGCTCGCGCAGGGCGCTGGAGTGATGGGGTAAGAGAGAGAGGATTCCGTACTATGCGCGCCCGTGCTATAAGCATTGGAATAATAAGAACTAATGATAATGATTATTCTAACATTTTATAGCTTATAAATAAATATAACAAATCATAAGAGAAAACTATATTTTATTCTGTTAATTTCTGTTCTTCCATCGGTCTTTTACTTTATTCAACAAGAGATGTAAAATAATAGTAAGTTTAATGATAGCGTTAAAACTATAAAATTAACATAAATTTAAAATATTCAACATTAAAATGGCCTATTATACAAGCACAATATGCTAGAGCTCAATAAACTTACTTCAGAGAGCTGTGAGTTAAATGAGTCTATAAACCGAAATTTTACTCGAAAACAAAATGAAAAATCACCTCACAGCTGAGATAAAGTTATTATATTATATAAAGAAATATGTTTAAAGTTAGAATGATCCCGCCTTGTGGACGGGCGGTCAATGAAAGGCGTCCTTGATTCGTCCCTGCCCTCACTAAATACGCGAAAACGCAGGTGATGTATTTTTTATTAAATTTCTCACTTTGTTTTGTCGCGAGTATAATCTAATTTTCATTTGTTTGCGTACGATTGAATGTGTTTACCATTTTTTTCCTGGTTCGTCATCGCCCCAATTTATATGTACTTTACGATTCATAATTACCTTTTTATGTGTAATTCCGTATAATAATATAGTATATTTACATTCTATGGTATTCGATTATTTAAATGAGTTATGTTAGTCATTTTTATAATCTTCGGTACAACATTTATGAGCATATAATTTAATTTATATGCTAGCATTTTATAACAAATTAGTAAGTGAACTGACTCTAAATTCGTCTACTAGAACATATGGCTAGAATCCTGGAATCAGATACAAATAATGAAGAATAGTTCGTTAACTCGACACGATGTTTTTCATTGTAAGAAACTCGATCTTTTTTTTTAACTTTATTTTTGGCAATCAACCGTTCAGATTATTACTGCCATTATCACGTAGTCAATAATATTACAAGCGTAGAACGATCATTTCAATATCAAGCGTCGTGTGAATCAACATTCTAACAAGATGGTGACTCCCTTGTTAGAACCTTACATGGAGTTTTTGTGGCATCTCAGAATTGCATGCTCCGTGGTATTATTTTTCATTCACTTCACTTATGCATAATAAACTAACCATATTACATAAAACACCACCAACTTTATACAATATAGAGTCAAGTAACACAAGATTATGAATAAAATATAAAATCCACTACATGACAGACTGAAATCCCGCCGAAAACTCCAAATTCGAACTTATTACATAGTCTCTGAGTACGACATATACTAAAAAAATAATCAATCGCCTCATAGGTCTGCTAATAATCTAACTATTTTGAGTCCCAAATAAACAAAAACACCGCGTTATCCAAACACAATAATAATTGTTGTATAAACCACAAGACTTATCTCTTTTCGAATGAACAGAAATATAAAAATAAGAATCTAATGAACATCAAATCATAAAAAAAAGAAAACACGACGTAAATTTCGACCGTAAAACAAACAAATCGTGAGCCGTCGCGCCTTTATGAGAAAAGAAAAATGAAGGCACATTTTCAATAATAAATTAATCAAAGGCAAACGGGAGTCTCCCTCTCTCTCTCTTTCTCTCTCTGTGTCAATAATCGAGGAGGGAAGGTTTCCCGATAGATATAACTGTAATAGCGTTGTCCGCTATATAAATACTTACTTATTTAAGATACAAAAATAATTTCGTTATTCGATTGTTAAACACTAACACACACTCGCGACTTTGTTTACGTTGTTCATTATTTTTAACGGTATATTTTACAGAAGAAAATACAAAAAAAAAACCTGAAAGCAATAATATACTCGTACATCGTTTACAATATTTCTTTAGTCTTGTTATGTTTATAAAAGTCGGTTTCTTTAAATTCAAAATAACCTTATAGCTAATAAAATAGCTAACGAAAATATACTATATATTTACATAAATATCAAGTCTTTAACAAGTTAAACAAAAAAGAATCTAAATAAATCCAGGAGTTTTATTGTATGATGTGCTTACAACCTTACACTTCTTATATAGATTTGTAATTAAAATCTAGTTATCAAATAAAGTAAAACCTTTTGCAACCTATTTCGTACAAATATACGCTACCTCCATTTTAGCAAAAAAAAAAAACAATAATATAATATTATTTGATGGTATAATATTTTAAAGCTAAAAAATGTTTTAACATATTTTATATAAATAATTAATATCTGAACTACTAAACAGCCTTGTTCAATATAATTTGTATTTAATATTAATGAACTACGAGTAGTACAAGAATTCGTCTGCATTTAATTAATATATGAAACTTAACACCAATCAAATATAGCTCAGCATCACCTAGTGGCGATTTAAACGCATATATTCTTTAAGATAATCATATACCGCTAGCAAATTTCATGATTATCTTTCATTCTTAACATTAATTTCCGTATAATATATACTAAGAACCACCTGTGACATGGTCTGCTTTCAATTACAATTTAAAAACTTAATAGCACCCAGCGTTACCTAGCGGCCGCTTATGGTGAAATGCAACTCTGCAAAAATCAAAAACACTGATGATAATTATTTAAACCGTGTTACAGTATGTCGATATCAAATAATATCAAAATAAATTTAGAAATAGGTATAAACAACATAGGTAGTGAGGTAATGTTATTTCATTCGAAGCATCAATAAATTAAATTCAATACCGACAATAATAACTTGAGTTACGCCAAAAATCGTTGGAATTTAGAAAGGAAATAACTTATTGAATATCGTCCGTCCTGATCGGGCGCTCGCCCGCCCCACCGTACAGCTGGGCGGCGATACTGCGTCGAGCACGGTAACGATGAGCTCCGCGGGCCCGAATATCACGAATGCCGACCGACAGGGAACGCAGAAAATCCATTGTAAATGAAAATATATAATAAACGGGAAGAAAATATCGACGATATTGGAATAACTGCGATCATGAGTTTAAGAATTCTGATGGCTTCCACAGTTCTTAATATCTTAAATATCGAATCTTTCATAATAGAAGACCAAGTCTCGTATGGTGACATGATTTTAATTTCGAATGATTGATGGAAGACAAATTCCTCGTGATATTTTTATTTAAGCTTAAATCTAATTCAAAATCAGCAACAATAAATAAATCGCATTCAATTTAAACTTTTTAATAATGGCATCTCATCTCATCATCTCATAGATAATTTTGGGAGTGTCAAGTCAGCCATCGAATATTTTATAGGTAGTATATTTTACATAATACAGTTCTTCCAGTTTAAGCCAATGAAAGGCGCAACTTGCTTTCATTTATTCTGTATGTCATGTCGCTTTGTATTTGTAGTCAAATCTTTCATTACTATCGAGGTGTAATTTTTAAAATTATTTTATTATCTATTTATAGACTTTAATCAATGTAAGGTTAGGTTGCATAAAGATATCATGTAACTACTAAGTGTATGGTCATACCTAACCTATAAGTTAATTTTATTTTGTTTTTGGCAACTAACCTTCTTCATTATTACTGTCGACTAAGTAATAATATGACGAGTATGTTGTAATCATTTCAATATTCTAACAAGATGTTTGGTCCCTTGTTAGAAGCTACCAGGGAGGTTTTGTGGTATCTCAGTATTTATGTTCCGTGGTATTACTTCCCATTCACTTCACATGTGTACAATAATGAAACTATATTGCGTAAAACATCACCAATATTACAAAGTATGGAGTTAAATAACATTAAATTATAAACAACATATAAAGTCCACTACATAACAGACTAAGATCCCGTCTAAAATATCTTATTTAAAAATAAAACCATAGTGGTCAGTAACAACATAAATATAAAAAATATTATATATATGACAATGGCGTATGCGTAACCCACGACTTGTAATCAAACAATGAAAACTACGGAAGCAATTTTAAAATCAATAGACATCGTCCTAATAGTATTTTCTGCTGGTTGAAATTCTTGTAAGAGCTCGTTAGCCGCGAGATAACTGATAAGTTCCCGCTTACAGCAACACTTACCGGCACTTGAAGCGAGCACTCAGAACGGTTACAATAACAGACTTAAAGGCATTAGCGGAACCCTTGTCGACAGCCATCCAATGTTGTTCTAAAAGGATTTGTTCGCTTAAACTAAGCAAAGGGGTTGCAAAGTGCCGCCTTATTCTGCCAATTCTCGGTGTGTTTTATTAAATGAAATAGTTTGGATGTCCACCAATTTCAGAAAGTGAACAATAAAGTAATAATAACTTTTGTGGTACTGAAATGTCGCAACAATCATTTATTTTGATTTTTTTTTCATCTATCCGGAACAGAAAACTCTGCTTCCTTGTTTTTGCATGGTAATCCGGCTTGGGTCACCTTGAAAGTTTCAAGTCTATAGCTCACCAGAAAATTAGTTAAAAATAAGAAAATTACACTATTCGGGTTTCTTGTATAGCGCCGTACAAGTAAACATGATAGAAAATGGAAGCTTTTTCAGAGTGTTAGAACAATTCCAATAGATTCTTAACTTAACGTGATTACTTAAGATATAGTTGTACTGATTTAAAATAATCCACAATCAATCAACGAAACAATGGCTTAACGAAGCATCTGGATGTGGTTAATAAAAATAGGATAATTAAGGTTATGAGAATTCTCTACGTTTATATAAGATGTATTGCTTAGTCCTGAAATCCAAGCATTATAATCATAAGAATCTTAGCGCCTATAAATGATATCTGTACGCTTAAAATTCCTAATGGCTAAATTTTATCAATGGCAAACAAAACCCTCACTGCTTGCGGTACCACCAACAGTCCGTATTCAGAATAAGGTCGTTCAGCTGTAATAGTATCAGGTTCTCTTATAAATTCCAAGTTGCCTGCATTAACCGTTTTAATTAAATTTCTCTTTATTTATTATTCTATCTAACGAGGTTCTAGATAACATTAGAGTAATAGGAGCTAATTAGGTTTATATAATCAAATAGCAATGTTTCTTTGCATAATGATTTTTATCACCAGCGTCAGAAAAATTGGGGAATAATAGGTTAGGGTGGTATATGATGCAAAAGTCTTCTAATTAGAAGAGATTTAATATAAAGATGGGTGGATACAGGAGTAGCAGAAGAGGACCAAAAACATAAAAATAGGTTATGTGAGGATTGATATGTGTGTATAAAAGTGCTGATAGAGAGAAGATTGGAAGACGTTATGTCGATCCAACTCTGGAGGAAAACAAATGATGGCATTGTTCTTCAGCTAATATCCTTAAGATACTCTTAAGTGCTTATAATTCGTAAAAGAATAATGATAAATAACGAAAATAATAAAACAGTACAATGTCTATGGGTTCAAGTCTCCGTTTGAAGAGTTTTTGTTACGGGAACTTGAATCCTAACTTGAAATGTGTATCGTCTGTTAGCATTAACTATTTTTTTGGAAAATCCAAAGGTTTGACTTGTAATTTGACAGGTTCTTGAAGCCCCATTGTTTCTTAGGTCTACAGCCACGACATATTCGTTTACACAAATAACCTGTGACAGTGTCTCGCTTCAGCGCTTCGTATTTCGGTATTAAACAGTAATAATTAACTGAAAGCTTTTATCTGGGTATTTCCAAAATGGTATTGGTAAACCAATTGTATTATAGCCACTATTGTATTTTGGTGGAAAGATTCAACAGGTGCGTAGGACATTTTATGCGAATAGCAGAATATAAGAAAAATACAGCAAAACGAATCGTGTACTAAAATTTTGTAATCCAGTCTGTTGATTCAAGGATGCACGTCTATTAAATAATCGAAGGGTCACGGTCACAAATTTAACGACGGGGGTCGCTGATGTACTAAAGCTCTTGTTTCCAATCGATCATATAGGGAGATTCAGTATCGTAAATGTATTTTTTTTTTTATCGAATCACGTCATAGTGACTGCACTATGCCTGATGTTAAGTACAATACAATCCAAAAACATCGGCAATCACCGAGATACAGATTATCCACCGCCGGTCGCCGCTGTCATGCCGGCCATAATGACGAAAGTCACCCGGTACTGGATATGCACAGGTTGATCCCGAAACGCGACGCGCAGAAGCGAGTCACTATGACGGGCTTTTTCGCCATATGCATGGTGGTTGCGACCCAGTCGGGCTGTAAAACCCTACCACCCCGCTTTCGCCATTGCCTCGTTCGTTATTCAGCAGGGTGCCCCACGTGCAGGTGAGGTTGGCTTGGGTGTCTCAAGTCTTAAGATGTTACTCGACACCTCTTACACCTCGAAGTAATTAGTTCCTTTAAAATTGACATGATGTATTTACCTATCGAATTACTTATATTTATATACTACATTTACCTATGTTACTAGTAGGCATAAAAGTGTTTTTCAGCTCAACTTGAATTGTATAGATTATATTTGTTTCTGCTATAGTAAATAGAAATATTCCTCGAGCATCTCTATTTTTCCTGTCCCGAATACCTATTTCGGTCCTGTTATATTCATTAGATATCTCAATCGTTCAAGATAGTTATGATTGTTTCGACAATTATGGTTATGTCTGTGACTGAAAAATCGCTTACTAAACAATAAACTCTTTGTTTAATTTTAATGCTTTTTTTAATTATAACCTCAAAGGATCCAAATTCTTAAAAATAAATAAATTTAATAACTCGAGCTGGTAAACAGCAGCACAATCACTGTTCCCATATTTTCGCAACTGAGTCTTCTACAGTTTCTACTACTCACAAAATTACTTACTCTTTTCTCTCTGATAGAGTTAAATCGTAGTGCCTTTTTAACCCTCATAACAGTCCTGTATAATTGAAAATGTCGAAACCAATAGACTATATTATTTCAGTAATAAGTATAAATTCCGAGACGGTGTTAATTCAACGTCAACAAATTCCCTCGCATTGCTTAAACCATAGCTCGGCAGAATGCGGCTCGCGGGTCGCACAGGACTTTTCCACAAAGTGTTTAGTGCAGACACGGAACACTATCTAGCAATTTACCTTGTAAGTGACTGGTAAACATTTTTGAAACGTAAGCCTCTAGAAAAGTTGTAAATTTTTGGAAAGCAACAATATCGTGATTAGTCTCTCGCAAAGAAGACATATTGACCAAAAACATGCTCGAAAGTGTACGTGTAATCCTAATTATTTCCCGAAAAATGTATCCACTAAAGCAAAATTTAAGTTATAAAAAGGCTCCTTTGAAAATGTTGAATTTGTTATTGTCCATATTTGGCTTTTTTTGGATGACAAGTTTGCCGACTACGTGCTTAAACTAATAAAGTAAGTAGAATAAACGAACTCGCAATACTGTTCTTAAGTAGTTCTGGCACATGTGCCGCTCGACTACGCGGGACGTCTCACATCCCGGGCGCAATCATAAGTACCTCTTATCCGTAATAGAATGGGTTCACGTAACGTCTGGACTACGGGTTTAAGCAAATGATTGGTATTAGAGGCTGCTACGAGACGGGGAACTTGAATTCGCATTGTGAAATCGCGTATGTTATTATTATACTTTTATATACTGTGGAACCGAATATAAGTTAGTCGGATTTTTGCTAGAACACCACGGTTTGTGATGGACCTAGTAATATTAGTACTAATGAGTGCATTTCGTTCGCAAATCTGGGAGACAGTCAGCGACCAAGACGACATGTGGAGTGTAAGTGCCATCCTTTGTCGCCCCGGTGGAAGATACAATTTACATTTCAAATTTCGTTTAATTTCAAAAAAAGCTAAATCTTCAATATTTAATTTTTTCAAAACCTTCAAATTTTGAACATGTATAATATGAAGACCATACTTAAAATTTGAACTTCATTCTCGGTGTATAGAAATTCAAAAACTTAAAAAAAATAAACATATTATATGAACAATTTAAATTGGATTATTCTCATTTTTTTTTAATTGTAGCACGGCAAAATGACTGCGCTATGCCTGATGGTAAGCACAGTGCAATCCAAAAATAATAGCGACCACCGATTGATACACTATCCATCGCCGGTCGCCATTATCATGCCGGCCTGCAAAAAGCTGGATATACACAGGCTGATCCCGGAACGCGACCCGCAGAAGCGAATCACTATTACGGGCTTTTTCGCCATATACATGGTGGTTGCGACCCAGTCGGGCTGTAAAAACCTACCACCCCGCTATCGTCATTGCCTCGTTCGTTATTCAGCAGGATGCAACACTTGCAAGTGAGGTTGGCTTGGGTGCCTCAAGTCTTAAGATGTTATTTGACACCCCTTACACTCCAATAATAACGACAATGGGAACAACGACTGATATACGTTTTATGCGATTGGAGGTGAAAGAACATGCGGGTCACTTGACCGTAAGTGATACCCGCCGCTCGTGGATACGTGTGACACGAGTGGAATCACAGATCCGTTGTTGGCTTCTGAGAAAGGAATAGAATGGTTTCTTGATGGATTATTCGACCTAGATCTCAAAGTATCGGCTCATTCAAAGAACGAAAATATATACTGTATTGTGTTATTTGTTGTCCCATTACCGCAAAAATTAGTAAAGATTCTAACAGGCTTTCCTAAGACACTTTCATTTGTTGAAAGATTAAGATTATTGTGGGGTTCAAAACTTATGTATTTTGATATGTTAACAAAACGGACCATAACATAACAAGTAGAAACTATGGCCTACATTAAGTAAAGATTTAGCTTGATAGGCAGAAAATAACAATGACAATATATCAGCCTACTTTTGTTAAATCATAAACACCAATCTTTACACAGTTTATTCTGAATAGTATTAGAAAACGATCTAACATATTTTCAGATAATTAGTATCGAGGCAACCCCTCACCAAACATCCCTACACTTCAATTTTTTTTATTTATATTATAGGGGCAAACGAACAGGTGGGTCACCTGATGGTAAGTGATCACCGCTGTCCATAGATACTAGCAACACCAGGGGAGTCACAAATGCGTAAAATAAAAAACAATTAAAACATAATTGTACCTATTTTTATGTTTTTGTGTTATTATAAAAAAACGTTTCCTCATTTCTATTACTTTTTATATAATTAATTACTCTACATATTATTGTATAATTGAATATACTAAAATTCTATACATTCAAATTACTACCTAAGACCTAGTTATTTCTATAAAGACTCTCCTACCTTAAAAACAAATTAACTTTAAAACTGTCATAAATCTGAACGGCCCTACGCTCTATTAAATCACCTTTATTTGTTATTCCGGCCTAGATCTTTCTAAAAGCCGTCCCTGTACAGAATACGTCACAATATTATGAAGATAAAAGGTCAAGTGTGCACCGCGATACAAAAATGGTGTTCTCGATATATATAAAAAGGCAAAATACATTAATAAGTGAAATATAATGTACTCTGTGTCTTGGACGCTTGTAACATCAGAAGTGTCACGTGCGCGTTGCTGACCCCTAAATAACCTATTAATTTTCTCCTTGAAGTACTCCATACTGTAGTCCCCAGGAAACACTTCAGCAGGAAGCTCTTTCCACAGTCGGGTCGTTCGTGGAAGGAAACCTCTCTGGAACCGGACCGTCCGCGACCATTTCGAAATGAACTCAAATGAACCCAGAATATATCACCCGTACTTAGGCAATTAGTTTCAATTTGAGCTTGATAACCAACTAGGCGGTTTTACAAATTGACCTACAACCATGCTCTGGTTTTATTGCGATGTTTCCCGAGTGTGATGGCTAGTCAGTTGGGTTTAGAAATAGCTCTACCACTTGCCGTTATGACATTGTCCTTCACCGATAGCTGCGGTTGCATGTATTCGAACTTACGTCCATCTAAGCTGTGTCAATACACGCGAACTTCTGACCCAACATCGCCTCACTTCACTACCCTTGAACATATTCGAACGCTTCATATACCAATGTATATTGATAAACTCTCACGCTTTATATAGGAATGTAGTAACTCATCGTCGATTCATGACAGAAATAAATGTAACCTTGCATATACTACTGCTGTCTTAGCATGTAACTCTATTATATTCTAGAATTATACAAATTGAATAAATGAATGAATTGATACTTTATTGCACTTTTTAGGTTGTACACTGGTTAGCTTATGCCACAAGGCATTTTCTTTCAACTAATTAGTATTGTAGTGAAAAAATATTACGTGTAGTACAATAATAAAAAAAATATACAAGATAAAAATTACAATAATCTTTATAAATACATCTCTTCTGTCCGTGTGTCTGTGACTGAATTCCTTCTAAACTGTTAGACAGGTTTTTGATAAAGAAATTTGTGAGTGTTCAAAAGGATTGAAGAATGTTTTAGAGTCACTATAGGAACCGGTAGATGGTGCTGCGGTAGAATTTTAGGATTCTTGTATTATCAAGGTAGTACAACGTCCGCCTAGCCCGCTAGTATAAATTAATAGAAAAAAAAAACAAAGTGTGTCGTGAAGACACACAATGAAAATGGAAACTTTAATCCATTAAAGTTCTTCAGTACTTCAGTAACCATAAAAACATCAATCTGTATCAGACCAATGACGTTACGAAATGTACAAGCGATTAAAAGAAAAATACATAAAAAAAACAATGTTTTACCAGGCGGTCACCCATCCAACACTAATGACCGAGCGCGACGTTGCGCTCCGATAATGAATATATGGAAGAGTTGTTGAGGCGTGTATGCTTGGTACACATATACGGTTCAACAACTCATACATATACGAATAGTTAGCTAGGCTAGCTAAGATAGGTCGCGATTTTGCATGCAACAGGCAACAGCCAAGCCGAGGTGTGCCGTGCACCCTTGAGCTGGTTGCCATAATAAAATCGGCTGAGTACCTTAAGCGCTCGCCTTAGTAGTCCGGTGAAGCTGTTAAGACCTTGATGGGTCAATAGCATAGTCATTTCGAGAAAAAAAAAGCGACGTTGCGTAACTTTTCAACACTCTACTCGACACAGTGCCTGCCCCCACCACTTTTTGCCACCAAAAAGATTACGGATCAGCATTACAAAGCCCTCCCATAAGAAGTATCACTCTTCAAAGATCAAAACACCATCAATCGATTTAGTAAGAAGCGACTATATTTAAAAAAAAAAACGTAAACGATAGGGTGACCCCCCTGAAATCGGAAAAGTTTTATGTGGCGTATAAACGGAACCCAGAATAATCGATATTAAGACACCGGTCACGTCCCGACCTCACAGAAAGAGACTCACTCTCCCGGCGCGATATTAGATTGAAGCGGTTTTTTAGCTTATTGTCCTTAAACACTCATCCCGCCCTGAGTTTCTTCAAGCGTTATACTGTAGGCCGTGAGCTGATTTCAGTATCATTTTACATAAAGACATTAGAATTTAATTGGCATCGCATTTAAAGGTACGACGAGATAGAATATAATTTGTAGGAAAACGGAATTTCAGATCTAATAGAAAATTTATAAAAGGATACATTGTAATTGAATTTCGGAGTGAAGTTTTTTTAACGCCGATTCCAGTAGGAGTTGACTGACAGAAATCGTCACGTAAGAAAAAAGCGTTACATCCTCTCCATGTTTTTTCTCTATCTCTTTCTCTGTGTATCTTTCTATAGATACGAGTGTGTGTATGTGTGCGAGGATCGAAGGTCTAACAAACAAGCATCGTGCGCTGCGTGTTGTATACGTTCATTTTCGAATGAGTGGGAATTTCATTAAAACTTACTTTTCTAGAGCATTTTTTTATAAATTATAACTGTCTTTGGAATTTGTATTTATTTAGCTAATATTCTACTAAATACATTTAAGAAACTGTGTGATTTGATTTATTTTTTTTATATCGAGAAACTTTTTATCACACTTTTTTCTGCATTATACATTACTGTAACATAATTTTAACAGAGTCTAGAGAAATATATATACAAATATTGGAGATTATAGACGTAAAAAGCGTGCAGTATGACAAATATGCATAGATTTATTATTACACTTTGACTCGTTGGTGGTAAAAAAAAACTAATCGCATCTTAAGACAAAATAATGAAAACACGTTGAGATACTAAACTGACTATATTATATTGCAATACTTTACAAATACTGTTAATTAATTACCAGTAGAATACATTAAATAGTTCTTAAAAATATAATTATTAATAATTCCTATTTTAGTATAGAAATCGCAGTGACGCCTTTTACGTGAAAAAGCAAACTGAAAATATTAAACGACACGTGCGAAACTTTAATTTCTATGAATTAAATAATATCTATACATCTAATAAGAATGCAAATCTAACGTGTATGTAGTTATCGATTTACGTGAAAAAATTGTTACCTGTATCTAGGACTAAGTAATAGAATATTTTTTAGAAATGTCTGCCTGTCTTTCTGTTTGTCTATTAATATGAACACGCATCACTGCTAAAGCACTGGGTTCAGATGAAAACTCCAGCAAGAAAATCATAAAGCATATACTCGGGAGTAATTTAGTTTTTGTTTCATTAAAATCGGTCTACTCTATCAAAAGTTATTGTAATTTTAATGACGACGCGGCGTGAGTACGAGATAAAAGTAGATGAGTAAATAAATGAAGGTAATACATTCAGATGACTTTATTAAAATCACTGTTTTTTATTTAAGGTTTTACGCGGACGAAGTCGCGTGCAGACCTAGTGGTTAATATAATCACATATATCAGCGCTTTACAGCAGCATTTTAGGCATTACTGTGTATAAAACCGTATAAATACAACTAATGATAGATAAGCAAAGTTAACGCCAAAGTATCGATATAACTTTAAAATATCGATAAACTCACAATAACATACCTACTTTATTTCTACATACACGACCTCCTCTGGAACTAGGACAATCTGTTTAAAGGCACGCGTGATTTACATTGTAAACACCGAGTGAATAACACATTTTACGAAGTAATTTCGTGTGAACGTTGCATTATGGGACGCTTTATAGAAAGGACGAGTTCATTTCCTTAGGCTTAATAGGATCGATGGAACGTGTTGTGTTGTCGATGTAATTATTTCTATCAAGGTAAAACGATTGCAATGTTGATATTATTATCTTGATCCTATTTTGTAGCGATTTACGCCTAAGCGGCTGCGGAATGCCGATAAAAATAATTTTCAAGATAGTAAACGTTAAAAGTTCTTGAATAAGTACGTCTAACTATAGTTCGGTGAAGCTGTAAAGACCTTTCCAGGTCAAGAGCGTTTTCATTCCGAAAAAAAAAGTACGTCTAACGTGTACTTAAAACATACTTTACAATAGAACTTAATTCCATTATTAATCGAAGATATATTGTTATACAATCTCTCTGTCGATTACGTAATTATATAGCGAAATGATAAAGAAACATTTATACGGTATAAGAGAGTAGGAACAGAGGAGTCTCGGGCAAAAACGTTACGATCTCGCATTAGAAACCGGGCGAAAGTGACGCGAGACCAGGAATAATCAATACGCAGGCTCCCCTAGCTCCCCTCCCCCAAACCCGGTTCAGGGCCCGGCGCAGGTACGCGTCATACCGCACCTCCCGCCTCACCGCACCCCGGCACACAAACAAACGAGTACAGATAGCTCATGACGGCTAGCGAAACGCAACGCGACATTATTAATCTATGCATCAAATATATATATATATATATACTGTACAATATATTTATCTAACAAAAAATATATAGGTTTCCTTAATATACTTCACGTTCGTCTTATAAACCTTATTACTAAATAGCTAACATTGGTATCAAAAAATACAATTATTCACAAAGAAAAACCGAAAACCGATTCAGACAATTAAAACGAAAATTATGACATTTGATGTGTTATAATTCGTAAAATCGTTTAGGGTACAGAGCCAACTAAAGAAATAGGCATACCTACTTACACATATCCAAAAACACCGCCTGCCTCAGGTTTTTATTATCGTACAAAACTTTTGTGTAATCGAATAGAAAGAAATCCATCACGTTTTGACACAACATTATAAAATAAAGTAGGTTTTTTTACAATTATGTTGCACAAGGTGCAAAAACTAGAAATTGGCATCGGCTCTAAATGATAACATTAGAAAATATCGAATACACTTGTCTTCGTTACGTGTTACTTCAAAATTTCAGGCTCATTGAAGAATTGGAATCCATGATCAAGATGGGTCCCAAATGACCACGGGACGACCATAAAATTACTCGTTGATTTATTTCTATTCGACACTGCAAAATTATTGTTCTTGTAATTATTATAATCTATGTGGTTTCTATAATATATTATTTTTATAACAATTCTCTGATAGTTTTTTAGAGTTAGATTTCTTCTAAATTCGGTATAAGAGTAAGTCATCAAAAGTGATAACTAAATAATCATACAACCATTTCACAATTATAATTAATTTATTTTAATTTAAACCACTTCTACCAGACTCTAACAAAAGCAGATTAAAAATGTAGTCGCTACTGACAAGATGAAGAATGAAAGACATACCGTCCGTATATAGAATGTAATATTTAACATAGTGTTCAGTGTTAATTAGACATTCTGATTTCTCTAGTTTGTGCCGTGGAACCCTGCTGAGAGCGGCTAGACGGTTAAAGCTGTAGTGCTTGACCAAGAATGAGATCTGATTAATGCTACTATACATATAACTTCACATTATATCTCTTCACTTGAAAGTAGAGATGAACATTTTGTATCAGTGGTATTACACCAGATGTGACCGGTAGCGCAAATGTTCGTAATTCTTACAAAGATAAACGTTTTATTTTTAAATGATTTCAAAACACGTAGGTTCTTATGCGTTATTGTCTCGTTATTATACGACCGACTTCCATGATTATTTTATGGAGTAATCTATACATACTTACGAAATACTATCTATAGTAGGTATATAAAATATTAAAGAATCATTGTTATTTACAGACCTAAACATATAAATAGCTGTCCCGCCCTGTGCCTGCTATGCCTGTGCCCGCATTTAATACACAGGTAATTATTTTTTGTCTCAATTTTATTTTTACTGATAATATATGATTGTTCAAGTATACTATTGATAATATTAGAATCCTTCAATTTCTGAATAAAAATATTTACTACCTGTGTACTGAATTTCATTAGTAATATAAAAAAAATGTTGAGGTAGTCATGAGGACTGCTGACAGAAGTAAAAACACACAATAATGAAATCAATAAGTTCTCTTTTGTATTTTCATATTAATTATAGTGCGAATAACAATATTTAAATTCCTGAATTTATATATTGAAATTATTGTGGTTTTTATATCTATTGGCACTCGGAACAACAATTATATACATCTTTATAAAGTCGATTAATTAATCAAAAGTATGATGAACTGTAAAATATCAACATTACATGGACACAGGTCTCTATGCTACACGTCGCTAGTCTGACGCAAGCGTAATACGGCCGGTCATGCTTACTTAGCATGTCATGACGCGAAATTTATGAACTTATGTCCTACTAAAAATACCGCCCAGCGCGTCTAAAGAAGTTTTCTCTTCATAAATCCTATCACCACGGTATGCTTTCCTCACAATGTATTCCTTCTCCGAAACATCCAACTACGTACTCAGGCGAGTTACCGTGGCTTCAAAATAAGGAAAGTATAGATAAACCGCTAAAGGTTTCCTGTAAGAAAATTTGTTTTTCATATAGATGCGTAGTGTACATTGCTCGATTAATCATCCCGCCGTATTTCCACGTAAATGGCTCACGAGACAATGAATAGATTACAATGGACTGCGGCCGTCAAAATTTCTGTCGTATTTCGAACTTTTTAGACGTTATTGTTGTCGGCGGAGAGCAGATTTTCCGGGTCGACGGATGATTAATTAAAGTAACTAGAGTAACGGGGATTATTACAAACTAATTTCAACTTAATGTACATTAGCGGTTAGAGTCCATTTTATTATAATTTGGTTTAGATAACATTTATAAACGAAGGTAATAATGTTGAAAGTGGTTTTAGATAGATAAACTTTAAAGTATTCGTTAGTTATAACTTCATGTATCATTTAACTGGGTTTGATATGAGGATTATTAATGCTTATGTATTATATGTGTGTGAATTGCCATACAAAATAGAATTCATAAGTACATCAAGCTAATTGTCGCTTTCAAAGTGACGGTGCGGGCATACCGCGTGCCTTTCCGCTGAGTATAAGGAACGGACAGCGATGGACAATCAATTGTGAGTAAAACGGCGAGACCAAAGCTAATTTAACACAATATTTACATAATTTTATTCAGGACCTTTTGAACGTGTCATTTATTAATAATATTATTGCTAATTAACTGGTTATCCCATGTTTTAGACTTGGTATAACAAAGTTCTATAACAATGTTCCAAAGGATATTACCGATTTGTTAGATTGTGAATTTAAGCGCCATGTCAAGCGGGTTTTGGTCTCAAAAGGCTATTATAGAGTGGATCAATATGTGAACGATAGTGATGTCTGGAATTGACTCAAATCTGTGCATCCATTAAAAATGTTTCTGTTATGTATGTAATATAGTCAAAATGTTATATATATTAAAAAGGTACACCAGATTGAGTTTCTTGCCGGTTCTTCTTGATGACTGGGTTGTTTCCGAACCGGTGGTAGTTTTTGACGTTCATAAGTGCCTTATTAGGGCTTACACTGAATAAAGTATTTTTGATTTTGAATCGTTTTGGTGCTGGTGATAGTTTCATATAAAAAACAGGCCACAGAAAACTCAAGGCGGCAATAATAATCAATATTTGTATCCAAAAGGTCTCCATAAGTAATTTACGGACTAACTTGTAAGTAAACTTCGGTTTGTCTTTGAAATTGAGATTAAACTTCAAGTATATAACGATGCGGTTTTGAGCCCGAGTTAAAACATCTAATTAATTTATTAGCTTCAAGTTATTTTGGTAGCATCGGTTTTTGTGGTTATTGCCAATTAATTAATTGAAATTAATTAAAATCCACAATTCTATTTTTTTAATGTTCAACAGGTATATGCTTGGCCGCAATCTCACCTGATGGTAAGTGATGATGAGGCCGACGATGTATCGCGCATACCCACTAGATGCCTGTTCACTCTACTTCTGAAGACTCCTAAGTTATAATATGACAGGAAGACAGACGCCAAAATAAAATGAAAATAAAAATCTATAATTTTTCTAGTACTACAAGAACATTTCTCAAATTAAGGTAGCAAGTGACCTATTGAGAATTATTTTGTTGCACCACTGAAGTGGAAAAATAATGAACTAAAGATTCTCAGCCTCTAATATCACCGATAAATCGTGGGCAGTCGTGGGCGTGGTAAGTGATTAATCCCACTCGTATTTTGTCTCCCTTGTTCAACATTAACAAAATTACCATTATTAGTATTGATTTTGCATTTATTTTTAAGTAAAAGGTACATAATCGTATTATTTTAGTAATGACATTTTTGAAGAGATGATTCGTGACTCAGTGTATAATGTTTGAATACCACGTCGATGGACGCAGGTCCGAATCCTAGCGAATGGACTGGACTTTTCGGTGAAGGAAACCATCATGATGATACCATAAAATGGTGGTAGGGCTTTTTCCAAACCTACTTGGTGGACACAACCACTGTCAAGTTGAAAATTTGTTGTCAGGTATCTATGGGTGTGTACTGGCTGCTGTACTCGACAGCCAGTCTGTTTGTACGGGCATTTTCATAATTCTCGTATGTAGGTAGATCGCGAGGTCGGTGTAGCGATCGGACCGAATTGAGGGTTGAATTATGCCATGCCCGGATCCCTTAAGATATTCGCGACACTCTTTGGGTTTAGTTTGTTTATGATCTTGGACCATAGCGTCATTTTTTTTTATATCATAGGAGGCAAACGGACTATTGGGTCACCTGATGTTAAGTGATCATCACCGTTCATAGACACTAGCAAGACCAGAAGAGTCGCAAATGCGTTGCCAGCCTGCGTTTGGGAAAGGGGGAGTGGGAGGTGAGACTCCAGCGCAAGCATTGTTACTTCACGTCGGTTTTCTGTGGGTCGGGTAGTACTACCACGGTCGAGCCGACCCATTCATGCTGAAACCAGTAATAGCTTCAGCGTGACTCTACCACCTACGAAAAATCAGTTGAGATTATCGTCAAACGATACGCCTATAGAGCTTAAGAAAGAGATAATATCAGTAAACTCTTTGTTTCATTATATAGCATCATTAGTATATATGTATTATTGCTATAAGGGAACAATGCGGAGATTAATAGTTAAGCGACTGAAGTGGGTTTCGTTGTACTTCCCTTGTGTCTGAGGTTTATGTAGTCAAGCGTATATGCGTTTCCATTTAAATCGACAACTATCACTAATCATATAAATTAATCAATTTAGGAATAAATTGATTAATCTCATAACAATTCTTGACCGCTGTTTTATTCAACACATGCTTTATTTCATGACAGTAGGGCATTTTATGTGAAGCTGACAGCGAAGAAAAATAGGATCTGTAATTCTAATACTTCATATTCGGCATAATTGAACTTTAGTAGATGTGAATGTGAAATATACATTTTTACTGTATAGTGTTAATTTATGAAGTTATGAGATTCTAGATAGATTCGTCATTGAAATTCAAATTTTTGGAAACAATATTTTGAATTAAATAAATGTATACGTTCATTAACATAAGTGACGTTTTATTGAACACTTCCTGTATTTTTTAAAAACAAAATGTAAAACTTGAAAAAAAAATTGTTTTCGAAAAACAGAGCTTTCCAGCAGCTTAATTTCGAAGAACAAAATTATATACAATAGACACGATTCGACACTGGCAAAATACATATTTTACGAGAGGCCATTTAAAAAAAGTTGTATTTGAAATAAAAAGACTTTGATTGCAACTCATTCAATTATTATATACCTATATATAACAATTTATATACCTTTATATATAATTTTTTTCTGAACTGAATACTGTACATGTCACTGGACTCCTACTAAACGGTTGGACCGATTTTGTTGAAATTTTGTGTGCGTGTTGCAGTGGATCCGAGAATGGTTTAAATTCACAATTTGACCCGGTAGGTGGCACTACGGTTAACTTTTAGAATTCTTTAACAAGGCCGGACAATGTCCGCCGGACTGTTAGTAGATATATGAACATAATAGAAAATACAAGTTTATCGACTCATAGAAACACGCGAAAAAATCTCTTGAGAAGACACAAAAAACTTCGAACTCATTTTTATTCTTATTCTAAGCACATCTTTGAGCCAAGTGTGACAGACGATCGTATATAAAACACAGGTCACATCAAAATACTTTTCTTCTACAAGAATAGCATTAAACAAGAACTCAGAATAGAAAAAGAAAGCATATACACTACGAACTGGGGTGAAGTAGGGCATTACTCCCGCGCCCGCCTCCGCTCGCAAATCCCTCGAGGTGTTGCGGACCCCCGACTCGCAATTTTCTCTAACCAGAAACTATCCCACATTAATCCCCCAACACGGCGATAGGTGAAGGTTTTTATTATCCCGGTATGACGAAACAATTTGATATGAATAGATCCCTTTCGGCTTTTATATGTAACGGCCGCGAGCCCCGGGAAGTATTATGCTCCTTTGCTATTACTTGGGCGTTCATTTTTCTTTTATATATATTTTTATCAAATATTACTTATCCGATATATCATAAATGACATATTAATCTTAAGTCATGCCATAGTAAGAAATGTTTTAGGATTTCTTGATGAGCTATAACATTTTATAAAGGGGAATTGATAATTCTATGCGCGAAATTGCCCTTTTTCCGCAAGGCAATACGCCTACTTATTTGGAAATCCAACAGCATACATATATTATTATATATATTTTTTTTTTATTGAAGCACGACAGAGTGACTGGACTATGCCTGATGGTAAGCATAGTACAATCCAAAAACAGTGGCGACCACTGAGAGACAGATTATCCATCGTCGGTCGCCGCTGTCATGCCGGCCATAATGTCGAAAGTCACCCGGTCCTGGATATGCACAGGCTGATCTCGAAACGCGACGTGCAAAAGCGAGTCACTATGAGGGGCTTTTTCGCCATGTACATGGTGGTTGCGACCCAGTCGGGCTGTAAAACCCTATCACCATTGCCTCGTTCGTTGATCAGCAGGGTGCACCACGTGCAGGTGAGGTTGGCTTGGGTGTCTCAAGTCTTAAGATGTTACTCGACACCCCTTACACCCCAATAACGTATAATATATGATAAATAGGGTCAAAACAGAATTTTCGATTATACGGAAGTGATACCCGCATTATAATAGATTTATAAATTTAAAAAGAATCTATATTCTTTACGAACGTTTAAATGTGTGTTTGTCCATATATTTTTGTGACTTCTGCGCGTGCACGTATACAAGTTTATTTCATCGTTTATATTAACATTTTACCTCGATGTAATTCTATTTAATTTAAATGTTTATTTACATATACATTTATCTATAGAACCTAAAAAAAAATATAATATGAAAAAGGATCGATATCAGCTGCATTAATTCGGATATCATTATTAACCTAATCTTAGAAGTTCAGTCGCAATAATGTTCTTTACAAGTCACTTCTACAGCATAATACAGACTTTTATAATCGCTACATCGTGTTGTCACTGAATTGTATCTGCTTGATTTCCATACACAATCTGACTAAAGTTCTTCAAAATTTGTCACGGTTTTTCCCGTGAAAACTGCTTAATGTACGACATAATGGTGCTACCATGAAAAGAAAAAAAGCGTGTTCTTCTCGGCTGGTAAGTGGTTCATTTACCGCCCACTGCAGATGTCCTTTAGAGCCAATACAAAATATAAAACAGCACATATGTAGTTCATAGGGATACGTAGTTACTACATTATTTGGCTCACGTTCGTCGCTTCACTACAGGTGGAACCGTATACACACCTCGGCAATATTTTTCCGTCAACTCCGCATTTATATGATAATGCGTACCTTCAGTAGGGAGGGTCCGGTTATCCGGTCACACGATTATTCAGGTGTCATATTTTATCCGGCTATTTTCCTCATCCGGACAATTTACACCATTTTACGTTGGGGTAATTGGCAATTAAAAAGTGCACTTAGGTGTGTCGCATTTCGGGCCTGCCAATATAATATATTCAATATTCAGTTCCAGTGGTTAATTTTATTAAAAATTTTATAGGTTTTAGCTTTTAACTACAATCACAACACATGTTAAATGAGATGTTGTCCAAGATGGTAAACACATAATATGTAAGGGACTAGCTCTTCAGTGCGGCTGTTGCAACACGCCCATAGGCAGTGGGGCTTCTTTTAAGTCTTACTAGCTAGCTACTTCAAGTTGAAAATCTGTCTGTATATATCCTATAATGGGACTATGTACTAAAATAAGCGGTTAAATAGATGAACTGAGAAATAATTTCAAACTAATTATTAATGCGAGTATTACATATCTAGATTTAATTACATCCGTCCATTCGACCGACTATCACTACGTATCCCTAATGGGACACCGTTCGAAAGTGATCCCGAAACTTCCACCGATGAGTTCCGAAAATTCCCGAACTCGTAAATCTAATTTCAGGCGTACCTCCGCGCCGGCTCATATTTGCCGTCAATTTCTATTCGCGCTCGCTTTTTGTTTGAGAATCGCCCATTACGGCGAGTTATGCGTGAAGGGGTCTAGTTCCGAGGATATTTTCTTTTTTCTTCCCTTTATTACTTGGATGGGAAATGTTTTACAGATGTCGTACGGAGTTCCCGACGAAACTGTTCGTATTATTGTCTGCTATTGGTCACGTTTTTGTTTCGATACAACGAAGACTGTAACATATAGAGTTGTTAAAACAAAATGTCGATAATGTTGCCATCTTTTAAAAATATAAATAACATTTTGAAGCAAGTATAGTGCGGAGGTAGGTTTTTAATTCTGCTATAAAAAAAGAAATCACGGTGAAGAGAACCATCGTGGTTGTTTCTAATGCTTAATTACCACTTAACCACTTTTAACCAAATCATCATCATCAGTCTGCAGAACATGATCCCATACAGGGACATAGACCTTTTCCCGAAGAAAGGTATGGACATGTACCACTCTAGCCTATGACGTATTGGTGATATCAAATTCTGAGTAAACCATAGTTCCATGTTTTCCTACATATTATGGTACTACAAGAACATTTCTCATGTTCAGGTTTCCTCACGATGTTTTCCTTCACCGTCTGCCTACTATGCGAACTCTGAAAAATTCTTTGATAGATGCCGGGGTTACAATCTGCGGACATCGGAATGACATTCCACCAGTCAAACCTAGTGGTTTAACTGCCGTAGTCGCCACCGTCACTTATCGGTATTAACTAATCACCAGTTGCAATCGCAGTCGACGTCCCTATTTAAAATCAGGTGAAATTGTGTCTAAATTCTAAAATTTTTATAGTAAAAAAAATTATATTTTTGTTACATTCTCTGTGGATGCTAAATTTGTATAGTTATTACTGACTAATTTATATTTGCTGTATAAAAACAAGACCTTCGTGAGTCAAGCGAACTGAGACCAATTTATTATTGAAAATAAAATCACGTTCAATAAATGTTTTATTGTATAATTTATCAAAAATAACAGGGAGTTCGCTGAAAACTGGATAAAAAAATAATCCAGATTTAACTTATAATATACTACACAGACTTTCATCTCTGACCTTTACGATCTTTTTTTAAGAAAAAACAACAATTTCTAATGCTTAAGGAAAAAGGAGATTGTTAATTAAGAAAAAAAAACCCCTTCGCAATATTCTAAAATTATCACGGCGCAACCCCCACACACATTATATTTCGTATTAATTAAATCGTTGCCAGGGACCTGGCGTAGGCAGGAACTTGTGTACCGAAAAAAAAAATGTATAATAAAAATTCATAACTCGATTGAAGTGAGCCTTAATTAGGGAACGTGGGTTAATGAGATGATGTTACGCTTTTCCATTATCTCGTAACGTTTTATTTGAATTCATTAAAGTCAGGACCGGTTCGGCGAGCTGTCTCGTTTCTTCTGATTACACTTTACCGAGTTAATCATGATATTTATGTTTTTTTTACACAAATTTATACTTTGACTGTTTATATCCTAAGGTATTATTCCTTAACTTATTCTTGAAGTAAATGCCACAGAAATATAAAATTATTTAGACATTATTAATAACTAGCAATGTCCGCGACTTTTTTTAAATATCATATAGGAGGCAAACGATCAGGCATGTCACATGTTGTTAAGAGATCACCACCGTCCATAGACACTAGCAACACCAGAGGAGTTACAAGTGCGTCGCCAGCCTGTGTTTGGGGAAATGGAGAGGGATTAGAGAAGAGGGGAAGGGAGAGGAGAAGGGAGGGTAAATGGGTCTCCGGCGCTCTCATTGACCGAACGAAACGCAATAATGCAAGCATTGTTACTTCACGTCAGTTTTCACGTACGTGGTGCTACCCCGGACGAGCCGACCTATTCATGCTAAAACTAATAATAGCTTCAGCGTGGCTGTACCACATACTTCCTTTGCGTGGAAACTTATGTAAAAAAAACAATGATTTATAAAATCATCTGAATGCTGAATGCATTAATCATCATTTATCTACTTTTCTCTCGTACTTAAGTAGCGTCGTCATCAAAATCAATAAATATATAATAATATAATATATAATAATATATAAATATATAATAATAATAACTTTTGAACAGAATGAATAGATTTTAATGAAACAGACTAAATGTTATTCTTGTGTTGCTTTATGATTTTCTTCGTGAAGTTTTATCGTGAACGCAGTTTTTAGCGGTGATGCGTGTCCAAACAAACAGACAGACATTTATGTCAAAATATTTCTAAAAATTACGCCCTATTTATTAACTTTAATTTTCAGTATTATACATTTCAGGAGATTCTTTTCTGATTGAATTAGATTTTTTTAATTTATCATATATAGCGGTCGCCCGCGACGTCATCTGCGTTTTTAATTACATAAACGATGATTTATAAAATTAGTTACTTGAGTAATGAAAGCAGTGACAATGCTGTAAAATGACATTTCCAAGTAACTAAACAGATTTCTATTTTTGTAAATTGCTCAAGTTACAGAACATCATCATAGATTATAGTCTATATATGTCTACATAATGTAATGTTCTGTAGGTGATAGAGCCACGCTGAAGCTATTATTGGTTTCAGCATTAATGGGTCGGTACGTCCAGGGTAGCACCATCCTCTCACAGAAAACCTACGTGAAGTAATAGTGAATGCATTGTTGCGTTTCATACGGTCAGTGAGAGCGCCGGAGATCCATCTCCCCTCCCCTCCTCTTCTTTCCCCTCCCCTGCTCTTCTTTCCCCTCTCCTATGACCTCTCTCCCTTTCTCTCCTTTCGCCCAAAAACAGGTTGGCAACGCACTTGCGATTCCTCTGGGATCGCTAGTGTCTATGGACGACGGTGATCGCTTAACAACTGGTGGCCCGCCTGTTCGTTGGCCTCCTATATGATATAAAAAAAATAAATGTCTAAGGTATATTATTATTCTCTTATCAGAAACTATTTACTAAATTTTATTGATTGTACTCCCTGTTATTAACTGTTATCTAACAACGCGCGTAACAAGTCTAAAAAAAAAGGTTTTTTGCTCAATTGAACGGAGTGTCCCATCTTCACATATATCTTAATCTGTGACCTGAACGAACCCTACATTAGTTCCGCCGTCAGTTCCTATATTTGTTTGTATTTTTTTTACTTCCGTTTTTCTGGACGTTACCGGCCCTATGAATCATTCCTTTTCTCTTTATTTACTTTACCAGCCATCTTCGTGTTATTTCGTATCTCTGGTTTGTGGGGGTGGACCTCGTAACACAATTACACGGAGAAGAATTTGGGTGTCCCGCTAAACTCGATGTACTCAAGATCGTGTTTGTTACATTTAAGGTGACAACGAATTTCGTATTTGTGTGGTTTAATACTTACTAGTGTTCGTCCTATCATCGCATTTCGATTTTTGTTGTCGATTTTGTTTGTAAATTTCATGCCCGTTTTCACCAACGCTCCATTAACTTACCCCTAACTAAGGGATCCTTAAGCTAACGTGTTCCCTAAATCAGCTACCTAACTTATTTCGTTTTCACCATGTTAAGAGACGCTTACTAAGGAAGCACTTAGTAAAGCGTCAGTTTTATCATCAAGCCAGTATTGAAGCAGACGGAACATGTGCTGGTAACAATTTCTAAGCAATAGATTTATGAAATTCTTATGAAAACAATACAAATACTTTGAAATAAAATTAGTGACCAAAACATGTTTTTTTAAAAAGCGTTGTTAATTATTGTTTTGCTGGGATCAAAGTTTAGTTTTATTGGGGGTCCGCTATTAATGTTGGTGGTCGGGTCAGTGCATGTTCAGTAAATTTTGATGTAATAAGATGTTACTATTTTGAATACTCATTGTGTAGTAGGTACCTACTTTTGTAATTATTGTATATTAGCAGAAAAAGTAAAGTTAAGATAAAAAAATAGTAAGTTAATTAAAACATTAAGGTATAATGTGCGCGTTTTTTCCTCAATTTTGTGTTACAAAACAAAAGTAATATACGTTTATTGTTGGATATGTTAACATTTGCGTAAATTAGCTCAGCGATTCCAATGTGGACCATGGAAGAAATTAATATTAATTATATTTTTATAAACATATACAAACACAAAATATGTAATACGAATAAGGCAAAAAACAATACATGAATGAAATTAACAGCTGTATACAAATTCATCGTCATAATAAAGTACTTCTGACGTTTTATTAATTTCCCGGTTTCTTTAAGAACCAAAGTTACGAAAAACTCAAATATTTCTTCAATTTACAATATATAAACGAATTAACTACAAATTCATTGTGATACTTTTCGTAAAATAAACATCACTTAGAGCTAAGGGATCGAATTTCCGTCCCTTAAAATTTAGGTAGCCCTTAGAGTCTTAGGTGACATTTAGATGTTGTTGAAAACGAAATCTCCCAAAGTGGTCACTTAAACGGGTTTTAAGTGTTCCTTAAATTTAGGGAACGTTGGTGAAAACGGGCATCAATCTTTCTGTTTTTTTTTTTTTTAATTTTGTTCTATTATGTTAGGTTAGCTATAAGCGTGTGAAAATACGCTATTATTATAAAACATATAAATATCTATAAAATCGATAAATAAGCTATAAAACATTGAAAGATTTTTTCTAATCCGATCAGTAGTTCCTGAGATTACCCTCTACAACGTCAGAAAGTCACAAACTTAATGTCTTTATAATATTAGTATAGATATTAAATCGGTACGCTTTTGCAACGTGAGCTAAGCAGTAATGATAAAAGTTAATATATAGGATTGGATATAGCAATTGTCGGGGATATAGATTAAAAATAAATGTAATCATAACGCATCCAAAACGTTAGCTTATATACAATATTCTAAAATATATACTCGATTTTTTCAAAACTCCTGATAAATTTGCATAACAAGAACGACATAATACTGTAGCGTACAAACTTTTACGGACAACTTTTAACTCCGAGTGTGGGCGGACCTTAAATGCGAACATCACACTCTGGGAGGCGTGATGTGGAAAAAAAATGTGTGTAAAAATACGTTTCTATTTTTCTCGTCGCCACATGCTGGTTTTTCTCCTCACCTCGATTTTAACATCTAAAATATAATGGGTATTCCGTTCACACATTTATTTGGATTGGAATTTTTCGTGATATCTTTTTTTTGTCCACAGGGAATCCAACTGTAAAAGTCCTTATATTTTTTTAACCACAGACGTAATATTCAAATATTTTGTATTCTATCTCATTGCCGCAAATAAATCTAACCTAATTACACTTCGCATATAAATGTCACATATAAGTCAATTTACTGACCTTATCCAAAAAATACACCCAAATATACGTACAATAGAAAAATAATTATCACAAATTTGACTATTTGCCTAAAAGAATAACTAAGTTTTTGGCGGTATTTTAGTCTGTCATGTAGTGCATTTTATATATTTTTTTCTTAATCTTGTTTTATTGGACTCTATATTTTGTAAATTTGGTGGTGTTTTACGTAACATTGTGCATAAGTGAAGTGAAGGGAAAATAATACCATAGAGCATGAAATTCTGAGATGAGACAAAAACTCCCTGGAAGGTTCTAACAAGGGATCTACCATCTTGATAGAATATTGAAATAATCACACGATGCTTGTAATATTATTGTACTATAACGTCCATTGAAAGAAAACATTGACACTGGCAAGCGCTTTTGCAGAGCCAAAACAAAAAAAAAAAGGAAAATTGCAAAACAATGCTCATTTGTAGCAAAATTGAATTGAATCATGAAAGACGTATGAACTCGATGCTCTCAAATAATACCACGGAGCATGAAATTCTGATATGGCACAAAAACTCCCTAGAAGGTTCTAACAAGGGATCCACCATCTTGTTAGAATATTGACTCACACGACGCTTAATACTGATGCGATCGCATGACGCTTGTAATATTATTGACTACGCGACAAAGGCAGTAATAATCTGAAAGCGTGATTGCCAAAAACAATGTTAAAAAAAAGAATTAGTAAGGCTGGCTAAATAGTAACGAATATAAGACATTATTAACTCAATGTTGATGTCTTAACTTAATAATTCGTTCCACATTAAACGTTTCTTATAAAACCCTTCTTCCTTATATAATCGGCCTGTTGAAGTTTGTATCTGTATAATATGTAATCAGTACGGATAACAATAAGAAAATCCAAATTGCACGAATACTAGATATCGAATCATTGTTTTTAACACAAACCGAAATCCATTGACAAAAACTCTCCTGAACAAATTTGATACGATTTTTGTCTTTTTTTTTATATCATAGGAGGCAAACGAACAGATGGGTCACCTGATGTTAAGTGATCACCACCGTCCATAGACACTTGCAACACCAGGGGAGTCGCAAGTGCGTTGCCAACCTGTATTTGAGAGGAGGCTGGGGGAGGGGCAGGAAGGAAAGGAGGAAGGGGAATGGGAGGGTAGTGGGTCTCCGGCTCTCACTGACCGAACGAAACGCAACAATGCAAGCACTGTTACTTCACGTCGGTTTTCTGTGAGAGGGTGGTGCTTCCCCGGACGAGCCGACCCATTCGTGCTGAAAACAATAATAGCTTCAGCTTGGCTCTACCACTACCAAAATAATTGAAATTTTCTATACAAATTCTCTTGGGCACGAGTTTTACCTCTGACTTCGCAAACAGGATACGCTATATATATATTCCGAATGTAAAACAGAAAATATATTTTATAATATAGGAAACAGTATCAGCGCGGGCTCATCCGTCGGGATTCTGTGTAAATACGACCAGGAAAAACCATACACAAAGGCCGCCTGTAAATACATCGAACCTTTTACAATGTATAATTTTATGTTCACTCTCATCTCCATGATATGAAAATGGTCTGTTTATGATACTCACATCATTATCGTGTTATCATTTGTGCTCAGGCAGAAGGGTCTAGATTTTAATTTTAAAATCTATATATTATATTAATCGGCAGCGGAAAAACAGTTAAGAACATCTCTCTCCTCTGTTTCTCCACCCATTTTCTTAATTCCTTGTTTCTTTAGTAGTTATTAACGATCTTTATTGGTATAAATAAAAAAAAAATTTCGAAAAAGTTATTTTTTATCTCTATGGTCAAAGTTCAACAACTGAACGAGCACCCGTTACATTAAATCTGTAGTGATAATTGGACTTGGTAGAGAACAACGATTCGTCCTCCCAAACGTTCAATATTTGATGTATGACAGCAGCATGTAGTGTACAATTTATATCTACTGATTTTAACATAAGGTCAATAAAATGAACAAACCAATATTTCGCTTATGACTGAGTCATGATGAGGCATTCCCGATCTACATATACACTGTTAAACTGGTTTTTTTTGACGTGACAACGTCTTATAAATTGGTTTGCCGGGTGACACTTCAAGAAACTGCGTTACGCTCCGCTCACGTTATGCGCTAACAATGAGAGCGAGTGAGAGGCACGCGTCCCTTCCACTCGGGCATGGTTAGCCCGCCTAAGAGCGAGAGAGACTACTATACGAATGAATATTCACATTAAAATTATTTTACCACTCAAAGTCGTTGTCACGTAAAACTTTCGCCCGTATACCGACTTTACAGGCAACCAATTTTTTTTATCATAGGCGTCAAATTTCGAGGCACGTATTTTCCTAACAAAGAAATAACATTTCCTAAAAGAAAATAAATAAAAGATAAAATGCTAAGAAGTTAATACTACTGTTATAGAAAATATTCCTGCGTAGGTACAAGACGTAGGAGTTTAGCTACGAAGTGTCTACGAGGCTACGTCGTAGGCATCTGCTACGGAGAAATGATTAACTCGTTTCTCTTCGTAGTATAAAATCTTTTATACATAGATTTCTAGCGGCTTCGCCCGTATTTATTTTTATTTTTTTTTTGTACTAAAGTTTTGAGTTATAGAATAGTTAAGTGTGTAAATATATTTAGTCATAACAATCGGTTGAACCACAAAACATATGATTTCCTGTTTAAAGTTATCATTCATACATTATGATTAAGTATCCTGCTATATTTTTATAAATATACTTTATACTTATCCATAACGATAAACAAGAATACTTTATTAAGGAATTCTACAAGTATTTCTTATTGCCCGCGATCTCCGTTTTCACGAAGAATTTTCGGATACATTCTATTAAAAAAAAAAAGATAAATAAATCTGTAACTATGAAATTGTCAAAGACAACCAAATGGATAGTGTGTTATATTATTAACTTAAATATGAGAAATACTTTTTTTTCTACAAAATACTTTGATTTCTGTATGTATCTTGTCAACACTCGTTCTACATATAGGACCATTTAGCAGCGAATTATAAGAAAGTGGTTAGCACAAGAACTGTCTGTATTAAATAACAATTCAGTCAATTTTTAGTTTTTAAATTCTCGTAACATTACTAATGAGAAAAAAATAAATCGGATTTTGATGAAACGTTGCAGGAATATAGCTGACACATCAGAATACCACATCACATATGTAAAACAAATTCCTCTGCCACGTCTGTCTATTTGTTTGCGATAAACTCAAAAATTACTGAACGGATTCTCTTTCGGTTTTCATCAGTAAATAAATTGATTCCCGAGGAAAATGTAGGTATACAATTTGTCATTGATTCTTCTGTTAATTACTTGAAATATGACTGCAATTATTGGCAGTGTCGAAAAAGTCAAGACCGTGGCAGCTTTCATCGAAATCGCTGCCTGATCACTATGAGATATAATAAAACAATTGAGATGACGAAGTCTCGGGAATTAGCTTGTTATTTATAGATGTACAAATTCGAACAGACGGTTGCTATGAAGAAAAAATTAAGCCGTCTCGGGACGCTTCGCAGATGTGATACATCGAAATTGTTCTGTATAATTTATATGCCCAATATAACAGATTACGACAGGAATCAGCTACGGCATAATGAAAAGATAAAACGTTACAAATTTGTTCCATAAAATAATGTCTGCTTATTTATTCTATTACACAAATATTCATTTTTATTAAATACAAAATACAAAAATTCGATAAGGTGCAGGCGCGGTGTGTTGGCGGCATTTATAAAAGAGTGCTTTTTTTTTATTATATCAAAGGAGGCAAACGAACTGGTGGGTCACGCGATTTTAAGTGATCACCACCGTCCATAGACACTAGCGACATCAGGGACGTCGCAAGTGCCTTGCCAGCCTGTATATGGGAGAAGGGGGAGGGGAAGGAAAGGGAAAGAAGGAAAGAGGAAGGGACGTGGGCCTCCGGCTCTCTCACTGACCGAACGAAACACAACAATGCAAGCACTGTTATTTCACGTCGGTTATCTGTGAGAGGGGTGGTACTACCCCGGAGGAGCCGACCCATTCATGCTGAAACCAAAAATAGCTTCAGCGGGGCTCTACCACCTACAAAATGCTAGATCGTCGTTGCGTGCTACGTAACACTAGTGGAATGGATGGGCGACAAAATAATTTGAATCATATGTTTATACAGACAGGGTTGCAAATGTCTTATGTCCCCACGCGAACAACCAGGTTTACCCTCCGCCTATAGATGTTTCACATCATAAAAAAAAAACTTATGTAGTTTTTTTATAATGCCATATAGTATTAGCTACGAGATTGCGTAGGAGCGTAGCACATCTACGCCATTCGTAACTCGCGTATCATTAAGCATGAGCTACGGGCATACGATGTGAAAGAGAATAGTGAAATCCGCGCAACCTCTTAATGTCTGCGTAGCATTCATTATGTTCCCTTGTTTATTATGATGCTAGAGCTAGTTTTAATTAGCGAGTTTTTTTTTTAATGCTACCGCGGAAACTGTTTGTTGTGGCCTAGTTTTTTTTTTAATAGAAAATGAAATAAAAGCCCTCATTAAAATGTGTTACTCGTTCTGTATCAACCTAGCTTTGTCCGTGGCATCGCTCGCTTTATTGTTAAGTTTTAACCAGTCCACAGTGTCTTATATGATATATCTCAAAATTAAATGGAGAAAGTTTTTGTATACAATATCTTTTACTGAAAAATGGGACCGATATAGATGCTACAAAGAACTTATATATCATTTGTTTATGGTCAAGATATTACTGACACCAATTAACTTATGTATTGATTATCGCGTTTAAGACTTCACATCGAAAAAAATACTGTCAATGGACACTGTCTTTATTATATTAATGACAAAATAATATTTTTTAATATTTTATATTTCAAATAATTGCCTTCTTTATCGTGTTTGTTTATATTGATCCGTTTACATGGAATGTAAATTTTTTGTCCCCGTAATTTGTTTTTATGTCACAACGGTTGAAACTCGTGACTTATTATTATAATACATTTTATGTGCAGAGGAAAAACTATGAAAAATAAAACTTGAAAGTAAAGGCATGCTTTGTTTAAATAATGTTAACCGTTTACCACCTTCTCCTACGCGCGCATGCTTCACCGCTTGTCTTAATTCTCCACGACCAGAAAACACATCACTGAACGCGTAGTAATATAAATCATAGCTTCTTAAAACTTAATATTAAATTAATCTATCGTTATAACCTTTTCTTAGATAAGAACCAAGTGTCTTAGAAATAGAACTAAAAAAAAATGAATAGTAGTCTATGTGGAAATATTTCCCCATAATGCATAACATCACGACAAATGCTAATCGTTATATTGATACTGATAAAAAATCTAAAATGTACAAAACCTACACTAAAACTTCGCAAGATAAAGTGTAGCAAAATTGATAAATTAAAAATATTTTCTCCGATTAAATATCACACTGAGCAGTACATATTTTAATGTACTTTAGCGCCATCTAGAAACGAGTTACGTAAAGACGTGTAAATAATTATTGTCAGTATAATCTACCTGATGTGTACAATCAGCTATAAAAACAATCCTCCGAAATGCAACATACATATCATCCAATTGGTATGCGAGTTGTTAGATCATCGACAAACATCATGTTTGCCGTTGGAAAAATCATATCGCTTTTATATCATACCGGAAATTTTAGTAACCCGACAGCAAAGATAAGTTTGTTTCGGAAATGCAATCTAAAATTTACGGCTCGAGACTGCCGTAACATGAACAACTTTGAACGAAATATTTCATTGTTCGGCTGCAGTTTATAACTTTGTTACTAGTCGAATAACAGTGTTGAATTTGATACCTAGATACTTAAAAATTATCTCGTCTCTACATTATGAGTATAATGTGTTTAATTGTTGACATTCCTAACTACTGCGAATCGTTATACAAATTATATATAAAATTAGATTCTTGCGTAGGAAGCTGGCCATACATCTATCACCTATGGCATAGCACTTCACAACTATAGGAATTCACAGATCGCTCCTTCTTGGTATTCTTCGTTTCTCGTCGGGCGGCCAATTAGCCCAAAGTCAAATATTCCAAACCACAATATATAACACGGTTAGTGTACGTTTTAAACTATATACTGTATGGTAGTTACTCCGCTTCTAAGATACATAGCATCTATCATGATAGTTTAGACTTCCTGAATAATTAGGCAATAAGATTCAAAAAGATTTTATCAAATTCGATCGCTAATTTCAGTGATAGGTGCATTGAACTAAACAAATAGCAAACAATTTCTTGAGCTTCATTGAATTATATTATAGAAATTAGACGACCAATTCTGCAGAACTGGACTGCGGATATAATATATATTGTGAAGAGGCACATTTGCAGTTCGGCAAGATAGTGACGAATGATATTATGCATAGGTATTATTTTATAAGAAGAACATGATGACATATATCTGTTAATTACATACAATTAGCGTTTCAAATACAACTCAAAGTAAAAGGTAGCGATAACATATAGAACATCCCTTAATGATTACTTACGATAGTTCAACTGCAGTTAAGAATATTGTCTGTTATTTGTCTTAAACAAATTTAATACGAACCATCGATTCCAGTGTCACATTCCTTGCTGGAATATGCAAACACAAAACAAGTCATATCACATACAACCGATCGACAACGATATCGGGTAGCGACATCCGGACTATTGAGTACGTTGGAAAAACCGCTCGCAATATCGCTCCGAGCCATATTAATATGAACCAGCTCGTAGACCAGGAGTCTGTCATTGAAATAAAACCATAATCGAAGATAGTGATTATGATAATTTAAGATTTTTTTATGTCATAGGATGTCAAACGAGCTGATGGGTCTCCTAATGCTAAGTGATCACCACCGTCCACCATCAACACTAGAGGAGTCGCAAGTTCGCTGCTAGCCTGTGCTGGTGAGGCAGAGGGGGGGATGTTGAGGGAAGGAAATGGTATAGAGGGAAGGGAGAAAGGGGAGGTGGGATTCATGATGAAAACAGTTATAACTTTAGCGTGGCTCTACCACCTATATATAGGTTGTACTGTCATTCTAAATAAGGATGTAATTTCAAAGATTATGTTGAAAGTAAATTTAATATCTCCCCACCAGTGACTTTGTATATACTAGTTGCAATATAAATCTTAATAATGATAAAGTTAAAATAAAAAACGAAGTTGAAAACTGGTCGCCACGTGGCTACAGGTGTTCTCCAGTAGCCACAGTTGAGAGCCAGTCTTTTTCACGTTAGATGAGATTATATTATAGTCTATAGTAGAAGAATATAACGTACTATTAATGAAGTACATTGCATAGGTAGATTAATCGTTTTGAAATTTACATCAAAACGCAATTATTTCATAATCTTAATATACTTGTAGAGAAGTATGGTCTTGTAGAGAGAGTTATTCTACTCCTTATCCACGTACCAATTACATTACAGACTACACAGATTACAACAAAACTATTTAATAGTTACAATATAAGGTGTATAGACAACCCAAGAATAGTAAAGTATATATATTCAGTTACCCTATGATATATTTGCAGATTGACAATTCGTAAGTCGAGTTGTTCATCACCGTTCTATATTAACAACGTACTTGAACTGAAATGGCTATATTTCTCTGATGAAGTATTAAAAAAAACGCCTAGCTCTTTGTCTATATATGGTGACCACTCTCCACGATTGATTCGCCCAATACATTAAAACGACCGACAACGCGTTGCATGAAGGTCTATTAAACAAACGAACACGAAATGAATTTACAAACGGCGTACTAAAAAAAAACGAAAACCGAAATGCCGACATATATTACATCTGATTGGAAATCTACAGACGAGTAGTCGATTTAGTTCACATTGAGCCTTGCGAAATAGGCAAGTAAGAAACGAGTCAGATAATGCGATACTAATGACCGTATTTTGAATTACAGAGTAGTAAATTCCATTCTCGTAATAATACCTGCAATTTCTAACAAGGACACGTAAGTAAAATGAATATTCTTTATTCGTAACATGACTTTGAGTGTGACCAACAACGTGAATTATTCTCCTTTTCACATTTGTTGGTTATAGCACGCTTGCTTGTTCGCACATTGCTATGATACTGGTTGACTGTTATCATTATAAATAACAATAACGGACAACTGATAATCGATAGCAAAATAATGTGTCCTCAATAATCTGCTATAAATTGCGTGGGAATAATCCATTAAAGCTTGAACTGCAATAGTAAAAATTACCTCCAGTAACAGATATACCGTAAACTTGTAAAGGCTATTTCACAATTTAGGCAAACGGTTTTATGAAACATAACTCACTGAATATAGCGATCATGTCGGAAGCGCAATATCCGCTAGAGACCGCGTTCCACCGCCAATTTAATCCGTTTCTATTCACCGAAACAAATTGAAAGTTTACATACAAATAAACAAATAAACAAATAAACAAATAAACAATCAATTTCGTTTTAATCAAAACGTTTTTTTTATAATGGCTCGGCAAAATTGACCGCACAATACTTAATGGAAAGTACAGTATAATCCTAAGAGCGGATGTCGTTGTTAAAAATGCCTCTTCAGGCCTTGTTTGAAGGATCCCATATCATAGGAAGGAAACAGGTTAGCCGGGAGGCGATTCCTCTTCTGCATAGGACGACAGAGATAAGAATTTTCGAACTTTTTCGCAATGATATTACAAACATATATAATATCATTGCTTTTTGGTTCTTTTCGGGATAGTTGCCACTGGGAATCTGTGTAGACGTGTGCCCACCTGCGTAGTTCTGTTGTGGAAAGGAGAAGATGGGATGAGGTTAAGTATTACTAAACAACTCTTCAGAGCACTCGCCGTGATACAGACGATAAAACACGCTCAGTGAGAAAATGTCTCTTCGGAACTAAAGCGATTCAGGGTTGTTAGTGTTCTCTTTATCATTCACAGTACGAATAGCCCGTCGCTGCAACATGTCTTGAGCATCGACGAAGTACTGGGCAAAACCATACAAGAGATACGAACAGTATTCCAAATTTATATCATCGTCATTTGAAATAGTAGCAACAATGCAAAAATTAGTGTGATTTACGAAGCCATGAAGGAAAGCGATTACAACTCTACATTCCAAGGTCATGATTTAACACTTAAGTATCCCAATAAAGGCACATAACAAATGTCTGACTAAGAATTTGTAACGAGAGTTTGACTCTATGAAGAATTTGAGCTTAATACCCTTAGAATATACGTTGAAGAGAAAAGAAATGTTGGAAAACATATGGTGATCCCTCTTCACAGGACTAGACTATCAATAAACATACGAATCTAACAAAAAGAATTCTTCAGGGTGAAGAAAGCAAAATGCGCAAGTTTATACACCACTAAGTTCTCGAGCGGCTTAACTCGCGAAGGGACATTGCCTCACTGAGCGTGTCTTACCGTCTATATTACGGCGAGTGGTCTCAAGAGCTATACAACCTAATTCTCCCTTATTTCTTATAACCGTCCCACGTTTTATGGTAAATTCCATCTGAGTACGAAGTAATAGCTTCAGGAATTCTTATTTTGCTGCAGTCTGAAGCTGTAGGACAATCTCCAGGATAACATGTTTCTCTCTTTCTATAGCATAGGATCCTTCAAATATAACGTGAAAGGTATTTACGAAGTCCGATATAACAGTGGTGACCTTTGACGGGTTATTAGTAACAAATATTTTAAACATATAAGAAAGATTTCACGTATAGTACGTACGTATATATGTGGGACGTAACTTATCCGGGAAACGTGAGCATCTACCGATAGACGAAGCGTGAAACGTTCAGAAATAACACGATAAATAATTACCTCATTGCGGTTTGGGTAATAAATAATACTTACATGATAATTTATGAACGAAGAACTTACGAAGATATTAAAGTCTGCACATTACAAGAGTTACTGGTTGTGTTATTATACTTGTTATTTATCTGTTATAGAACTTATGAGGGTGCATAAAATGAATTCGTAAAGGCCTTCTTTACGAATGACGATAATAGTGTGCGTTTAACGCACCCTGGGCAGGCAGTTCCATATGCAATTTCACTGCCTGGTCAATTTTTTCACTCGTATCTACGCAAAAAAAAAAATGATATATATTTTAATCTAGAGATTATAATTTGTTTCAGTTTTAATTCCACAAGAAAACAGAACTTTTTGTCCAAAAAAAGCAATCAAGTCATTACACAACCATGCCAAGGTTAGGGTATTTCCTAAAGTGGGGACCCGGATGAAATATTTGGGCCTCACCCTGGACGGACGGTGGCGGTTCGAGTCCCACTTCGAGGGGCTGCGGTGCGGGGGTGCGGCGGCTGCACTCGGCCGTCTCCTCCCAAACGCGGGAGGACCTGGCGCCACCTGCCGGCGCCTGTACGAGGGAGTAGTGCGGGCAATGGCCGCCTATGGGGCACCGTTGTGGGTGGACGCTCTCGGCGTCACGAACGTTCGCGTGCTGCGAAGGGCGCAGCGCACGGTGGCGCTGAGGGCGATACGAGGATACCGAACGGTGTCCTCGGCGGCAGCCATCGTGCTCGCCGGCTCCCTTCCTTGGGAGCGGGAGGCGGAGGTTAGGCGTTAGGCGTCTATAATTATACGGCGGCTAAGAGACGCCGAGGGGAGCCTCCAGCTCCCGGGGAAATTGAAGCCCTGAGGGCTAGGGTCCGGCAGGACGAATTGGAGAGGCGGAGGCAGGATCTGGCGGACGCGTGGTACGGCAGATATAAAATTGACGCCGTCCGCCCGGTCCTGCCGGAATGGTTCGGGAGGACTTGGGGCTTCCTGACGTATAGGCTGGTGCAGGTGCTAACCGGGCACGGGTGCTTCGGGTGGTACCTGCACCGGATTTCCCGTAGGGAGCCCACCGCCGCATGCCATGAATGCGGTGCTGCGGTGGACACTGCGCAGCATACCCTCTAAGAATGTGCTGCGTGGGACGAACAGCACCGCGCTCTGGTTACGACGGCAGGAGGAGATCTTTCGCTGCCGAGTGTCATCTCCTACATGCTCGGCAGCGAAGAAGTGTGGAATTTGATGGCCTCCTTCTGCGAGGAAGTCATCTCGCAGAAGGAGGCGGCGGAGAGGGCCCGTGAGGCAGACCCTCAGAGCGGCCGTAGCCAAAGGCGGGCCGGAAGAAGGGGGAGGCGGAACACTCGCCTACTCCCGCTACCGTAGCCGCACCTGAGGGGATGTAGCCGGGGGGCTCATCCCCTCATTGTACAGGTCCGGCTGACGAGGGGAGGTGACTGGTTGTGTACCCAGTTGCCTCTCTATAGTAGGACGAAGCCTGGCGACCAACTTGCCAGGCTGCCGCAGGGGCGGTTTCTCAGGAAGAGAGCCAGAACGGTCCCTGGCCGCCCCTAACATGCGGCCGACGGTACACCGTGGAGTTTTAGTCCGTACGAGTCGGACATAACCCACCCTCTCCCCCGGGTGGGTATCCGTTAGGGATTTTCCAACGTTAATAATAAAAAAAAGGGTATTTCCTAAAGCTAGACTGGTTAGCACACGCAGTCAAGACAAGTTCGATGATAACTTTGTGTCAAACGCTAAAACCAATAAAGTATTAAAAACAAATTTACTGATAAACCTTTCCACTAAAACCGCCTAAGATATATAGGAGAAAAACAAATCTTTTTGAAAACTTTAAGTAAAAAAATATCAAAGTTTATAACACATACACCGGATTTAAGCTAACCTACTTCCAACTTAGCTCAGTCTTAACTAATCTACATATTACAAGACAAAGTAGGTACTACTCGCAATGTATCGCAAGATGACGTCACCAGGATGACACACAGCGCGCCCACTCACCGGAACATTCAGCATCCAACAAGGGCTCAGATTTTCATATCATTTGCATAATCCGAGCCGCGAGCAAAACGGCCCAACCCCAAACAAGAACTCTAATTAGGGTTGCCAATCATCTCACAATTCATAGAGTCTTTCAATATTTGTTAAAAAAAATCAGAAAGCCATCATTACCATTCCTTATGTACAGTAACTTGACTTGGGTTCCAGTTGACAATCAGCGCTGAGTGCTGTAATACTTCTGCATATGCTGAACTGGACATTCTTTCATAAAGCCAGAACGCGCAGTTTCTTTTTTTACTTTTGTATGTGTTATATTGTATTGCGTATTATGGAGAAACGATTTCTTTTCTTTCTTTAAATTCCAAAATTTAAACACTCATGTCTAAACAAACGTCTTTTAGTTATAGTGGCATGATAAAGTGACGACACAGTGTCTAACCGTGAGCATAAGAAAATACAAGAACAACAGTCAGCAACGAGAGGTCGACAATTTACAGTCGTTTTCAGACCGACTTACAAGTCTGTTAACTGCTGGGTATACACCGCTTGGGACAAACTAACAGAGAATAACTCTGGTGGGATTGCCACCATGTTACAGATGGAATTTGATTAATATAACCAGGGTTACACTACAAAAAAATATATAATGTATTCAAAATTTCATTGAGTAAAAATATTAATGTATAATTTATTTTCAGATGTTATTTCTTTAGCGATGGCAACCCTACCTCTAATCATAACATCGGAACAAGCCCCGAGTATTGTTTCATCGCGTTCCAAACGAATTCTCTATGGGGGCTTGTTAATTCTGACGTCAGTTGATAAAAGAGATGTCAGGCTGTTTGATTTTTCACCGAATGATTTCAATTGTACAATTGTAACGAGATAGCTTTGCCTATATTATATAGCAATATATCTGATCCTTTTTTGCAACCACCTTCCTAGTAAATTATTACTGCCATTGTCAAATAGGTAGTGTTAATAAGAATCAAATAGGAGTTTTTGGCGGGATCTTAAAATGTCATATGTAGTTGGCATTTATATTTTATCCATAATCTTATGGTATTCTATATTTTGTGAGATTGGTGACAATTTAAGATATAGTTCTGTTGTTGTGCACGAGTAAAGTGGATGGGAAAAAATACTACGAAGCATGAATTCTAAGATGTCACAAAAACTCAACGGAAAGTTCTAACAAGTGGGCTACCATCTTGTTAGAGCATATAAATTATCGCAAAACACGTGGAGCCTAATGTAAATTCATCTGAACATATTAAGTTCATTTACTTATCTACGGTTCTTTCGCACTTAAGTCGCGTCGTCATTAAAATTACAATAACTTTTGATAGAGGAACCGATTTTAATGAAACAAAAACTGAATGTTACTCGAAGATATTCTTTATGATTTTCTTTAAAAGGATTTATCATGAACGTAGTACTTTAGCCGATATGCGTGTTCATACAAACAGACAGATAGACATTTCTAAAAATGATTGAAATGTATTTTATTACTAATTCCTGGACACCTGCAACAATTTTTTTCACAAAATTCTAAAAAGAATTCAAAAAAAAAAATTAAAGAAAATTTAAAAGTTACACCAATTACGTCATACTCGTATAAAATAAGGCGTACTCATATCTCTCTCAAAGGGGTACCGACATTCTAAATTACAATTAGACTCAATTTAACCGGATTACAAAGCGCGAGTTTAACACCCCCGCCGCGAAGATAAAAGCCCAGCGGTGGGAGGCGGGACGCGACGCCCTCGTTCGAAACATTTTACCAAATTAAAAAGTACCTACAAATTTCGACATGAAGTATTCGCACATGTTAATAATTTCGTGTGTGACATTTTAGGGTTGTGATACAGACGCGTGTTATACAAACCTAGTTCATACGTGTTTACCCTTTTTACGACCGGTTTTGGTCCTTTGTATATAGGAAACATACAAAATGTGACAAAAATAGCTAAATCCACGTAATTAACTTTTAAATTAGGCCGGCGATGATGAAGCTAAGAATCCGCAGAGTAGACGGTGACCCACGCTGGCTTATTAAATGACACAAATAATAAATAGATAATCAGGAATGGCAAAAAAATATTAAAAATTAGCATTGCGCATTGATTTCTCATACATATAACGTATAGTACCAATGAGGTATAATAAGATTAAATAACAAAAAAAGAATTGAGCCGCCACGGGTCGCCTGACAGATGTGAAGCATCGAAATTGTTTTGTATAAGTTATAAGCCTAAAGGCACAGATTGCGACAGGAATCAGCTACGGTATAATGAAAAGATAAAGCATTACAAATTTGTACCATAAAATAATGACCGTTTATTTATTTTATTACATAGATATTCATTTTTATTAAATACAAAAATTCAACTAGGCGCAGGCGCCGTGTGTTTGGAGGCATTTATCAAAGGGCGCTAGATCGTCAGTGCATGCCACGTAACACATATACAGAGCAACCGACGAAACAATTTGAATCTTATGTTTATACAGGTAGAGTTGCATATGCTTTTCAGTATTTCGTTAATAGTGCAAAGTCGTTAATAATGTTTTGCGTCGCCACGTCGTTAATCCAACAGTCAGGTTTACACCCACCTATAGATGTTTCACATCATTAATAAGAAACCTGAACCTGAGAAATGTTCTTATAGTACTACTGCATATGGAAAACAGAACTGTGGATTTTCGAGTTTGAAATCACCTCTACGTCGTGGACTGGCGTGATGTTAATGTTCGGGAAGAGACCTATAGCCTTGCAGTGGGGTTTTTACAGGTTCGATGATGATTATGAAATTTTTTAGAATGGGGTTCTAACATTTAAAAAACTGGCCAGAGGATTAAGTTCTGTTGCATTCGCGGTACGTAAGATTCGCCTGACAACATGCTATATTGCCAAGATTATGTTAGTCTACTTCGCTTACTTTCATAGCTTAATGTATTATGACTTAAACGATGACTTACGAAGAGTTAATGAATGCGTTAATTAACTGTGATGTGGTCCTATTTCTTATAGATAGCCTAAAATTACATAACTTTTTTAATGTCCTGAATATGAATTTTGGTGTCACAGAACTATTTCATTAATATTGTATTAACTAATCACCGAAACCTTTTAATGATTATTTTATTTTAATTCTTCATTAGTTTAGAAATTGTTTACAATCGCATTGGCAATATGGCCCGTAACGCTAGTTCATCATACTTAGGACGGACTATCTCTGAATTTCAGCTGCCAGAATTGACCTTTAAATTGGTTGTAGAGTCTCCCTATAAACAGAAAACGCCCTACCACCGTACTGTGGTTATGATATTTGTTCTGTTTGAACAAAAGCTCAAACTCATCACAAGATTTAAAGCCACGTAAATCACTACCAATAAATTGTAAGTCTCGTTTATCTTTTGTTGAGAGACTTCGAAGTCACAAACATTCAAACAATCAACTAAAATCCACAACATGAACGTATGTCAAGAATCGTTTGAGCAAATTTGAATATTCGATAAGGACTCGTAATACAAAACCCTCACGTCGCTGGAATGTTAAAAACGCGAGGGTTGTCCCTCATTAACACTCGAATCACTAATCAAAGTGGAAACAACATGACACCCCGCTCCCTGAACTGCACTGCACCGCTAACATCGGCTCCGGCGTATAAACTAAATCTGTCAACCCTATCCTTAAACATTTGTCTAACGCCTCAGGGCTGTCAGAGTGCGAAATTACATCCATTTGTATGCAGATGCCAGTGGAATTAAGTCGCCGGCGTGTTTCGTGTGACGTAAATATGTCAAGGAAATTAAGTAATCAATAAGAGCCCACAAACATTTACCAAAATATATTTTTGGTCTTTATTCCATCTGTATCTTATTATCATTATAAATGTGTTTATACATTAATTTATTCATATATATATATATATATATATCCAATTGTTTTATTAGGTTCACTTCTTAAGTACCATATTCCTCACCTAAACAAAAATGATCACGATATCTTTATTTAATACTAGCTTTTGCCCGCGACTTCGTTCGCGTGGAATTGTTTGGGCAAACGCTAACACGCAGAGGAAGTTCTCAAGAGGACAAAAATCCCCGATTTTGAATCATTATTATCTTTGTATAGCCTATAACTATCCTCGATAAATGAGCTATACAACATTGAAAGAATTTTTTAAATCGGACCAGTAGTTCCTGAGATTACCCCCTACAACGTCACAAACTCACAAACTTTACCTCTTTATAATATTAGTATAGATATTTTTTTTATAAACTACGATTTTCAGAAGGGCTACGCATTTAGCGATGTATTTTTCTTGTCGCGGATAAGCGAGGCATATTTATGTTTTCTCCTATGTACGAGTACATAATATATATTGTCTAGATAAAAGAAGACGCCGGGGGATGTTGCGGACATGAGTTAGTTATCAAATATTAGGGTGAATGTAAAATGTTAACTAGAATGTATATGAAATAGTCAGAGGAAATATGCAGATTAGATGTATGTCCAGTAATTGGGATTGGTATTAGATCTGTATCCGATTAGATTGCTATTACAAAACACAAGGTAATTAAAGGTTATGTTTTAAGACGCCCCAGTATAAAATATAAATTAAAACATTCGAGAATCTCAAAGGAACGCATAGTGGTATGGCTGTTTCTAAACCCAACTGGTTATATACTTATTAAAGTATGTGACAAATAAACTCTACCTTCTACTAATACAAAGCCTGATATTATTAGATAATAACGCGTTAAAACATATGAACATAAGTAACATACATACTAATACGGCTTCACATATAAGACAATAATAGTATAACGTATACAGCTAACAAAGCGGATAGTGTCGGAGGAATTAACATACGAGAACGCCATCTGGCGGTGTCACTTATGACGCCGGTCGCGGCTTAATTAGCTTGTTTATTAAAGGACGTAACGCGCGGAATGTCGCACGTCCCTCCCCGCGTCGACATGCGACCCACGCTTGTAATTTATAATAGGGCCTTTCGAAAAATACTGTCCACCGGTATTCTCACAAATGATGTTAGGATTATGATACAGCCGTACACGTATTGTTGAGTGAAAATAAAACGGTCATCTTTTATGTTTAAATTTTCGAAAGTGTCACCGCATTCGAGTAAATTCTGTTGATTAATGTTGGATCCTAATTCATTCTCATTCATTTAATGACGATTAAAATGATTGTTTTAAATGTTATTTCAGTGTCTTTGTTGATATTTAAAAAATAAAAATAACTAATTTTTACCCTCCATTTTCCCCTCGCAAAGTAAAGAGATGAATTTAAGAGACCGTGTAATTATACTTAAAATATGTATATATAAACAAATTCGGTTTAATTAAAAGATTTATTAACTCAAGAACGGGGAGTTTTTGGCATGATTTTAGTCTGTCATGTAGTGTGTTTTATATTTTATTCATAATCTTGTGTTATTTGACTATATATATACATATATTTTTAATTTGGTGGTGGTTTACGTAATATAGTTAGTTTATTGTGCATAAGTGAAGTGAATGGAAAATAATACCACAGATAATGAAATTCTGAGATGCCACAAAAACTCCCAGGAAGATTCTAATAAGGGATCCACCATCTTGTTAGAATATTGACTCACACGACGCTTAATATTGAAGTGATCACACGACGCTTGTAATATTATTGACTACGCGACAATGGCAGTAATAATCTGAAAGATTGATTGCCAAAAATAAAGTGAAATAAAAAAACTCAAAAAACGTTCAGCCGGAACGGATTTTTATGATATTTGATTTGTAGCATTACTACTATAACACTGAAAAAGATATTATGTCGGAAATTAATTTTCTCATATATTTTGTTAGGAAAGGCATTTTCGATGAGTTGATTAAGGTATTTTTCTTTTGTTTATGTTAATGAAAGAAATCAACGCGAATGCAACCCATCGAGCAAATAGTTTAACTGAGATTAGTGCAACTAATATATACTATGCAAATCTATTCAATTCGCTTCAATAAAACAAAAACCTTGAAATACACATGAATTACATCAACTATAATGTAATTAAAAGGCTTTTTAGTATGTTTCTTTGTAAAATTATTGAACTTAATTCGTTTTGAGTATTCATTTCACCCTAATAAGTGAAAAGTAGCGTCCACTACAATATTTACTTAATGGATTTTAAGTGAGACTTTGCAGTGACATAGCTTATACATCAAAAAATAACACAGATACTATAAATTACACTACTAATACGATACAATAACACGAAGATAATGTGTTTCCATCATTTATTTCACCAGGTGGTAGAGCCACACTGAAGCAATTACTGGCTTCTGCATGAATGGGTCGGCTCGTCCGGGGCAGTACCACCCGACCCACAGAAAACCGACGTGAAGTAAAAGTGCTTGCATTGTTGCATTTCGTTTGGTCAGTGAGAGCGCCGGAGGCCGACCTCTCCTCGCCTTCCCCCTCTCCCCTTCCCCTTCTCCGCACTCGCTCCCCAAACAGAGGCTGGCAATGCTCTTGCGACTCCCCTCGTTTTGCAAGTGTCTATGGACGGTGGTGATCACTTACTATCAGGTGACATACCTGTTCGTTTGTCGCCCATGATATAAAAAAATATGTATCTAGATACAAACGTAGATGAATTTGCGAGCGATTACTAGTATTTTATTGTAAAACCTTTATCTATACACTAGACTCTGCCCGCGACTTCGTTCGCGTGGAATAGATACACTAACACGCAGCAGCTCTCAAAAGGAAAAAGCACCCCGATTTTGAAACATTTTTCATCTGTGCTCCGCTCCTATTGGTCTTAATGTGATGATATATAGCTTACCATTTAGATTACCATTCTTGGTGAATGAGCTATATAAAACTGAAAGAATTATTCAAATCGGACCAGTAGTTCCTGAGATTACCCCCTACAACGCCACAACATCACAACGTCATAAACTCACAAACTTTACCTCTTTGTAATATTAGTATAGATATAATAACAACAAGCAGTGACCGCGACTTCGTCCGCGTCAAACCTTATATATAAAACCGCGATTAATAAAATCATCTGAATGTAGTCATTCCATTAATTACCTATCTACTTTTATCTCGTACTTAAGTGGCGATGTCATTAAAAGTACAATAACTTTCGATAGACCAAACCGATTTTAATCAAACAAAGACTATCTATTACTCAAAGATATGCTTTATGATTCTCTTGAAGGGGTTTTATCATGAACTCAGTTACTGAGCAGTGACACGTGTTTTAACAAATAGACAAACAGACGAATGGACATTTCTAAAATTGATTGAAATCTATTTCTTATTTCTAGACATTTGTAACCTTTTTTTGACAAAAATCTAAAATGTACAGACACAACTTTACATTATTTTTATATGTATAGAAGATACAGATGGTAATAGGAAATAAAATATCAATTTAAATATCATTATCTTATAGTTCTACCACATCATATAATCGATTACTATATACAAATGTATTTATACATCAATCGATAGGGATTCTGATCATTGTGCGTTGGGTTGTTGTAGCTTAATTATTAGACAATTTTATAAAAATATGTCTCGATGTTTAATTTTAATTTGTGCTCCAATATTCATAATCAAGGTAAGTATATATATATGTTGGTAACAGGTTCAATAAAACACCAATTCGTGGGATGTACCTTTTTTTTCGACCTGACTACGCTGTTGGCCTTCCAAGTCCTTACAGCTTCACCTGGCTACAAAACGTGGACTGTATCTTTTTTTCGAACTGACTACGCTATTGGCCTTGCAAGGCCTTTACAGCTTCACCGGACTACTTGGACTGTACCATTTTTTTATTTATTTTTTCTCGAACTGACTACGCTGTTGGCCTTAATTTTTTGGCCTTTACAGCTTCACCAGCTACTAAGGCGAGCGCTTAAGGCACTCAGCCGATTTTATATTGGCAACCAGCTCAAGGGTGCACGGCACACCTCGGCTTGGCTGTTGCCCGTTGCATGCAAAAATTCGCGACCTAACTTAGCAAACCTAGCTAACTATTCATATTTGTTTGAGTTGTTGAAACGTATATGTGGACTGGGATGAATCGCGGCTCGATCGAAATAGCTACTAGTAAGTGATTTTATATACGCCCAGATAGACGGCATCTCCAGGTCCCTGTGGAGATCCGCCTTCCGGACGTACCAAGGAGCACCGGTGATTTTACGCAGAACCCGGGTCTACAAAACATGAAGCTTATCGAGATTATTCGCGTGGGCGAAGACTGGACAACTATACGTCATAATCGGACATAATTTGTTATCGCCCGTTCTAGGATCGAAGAGTATCGTGGCACTTTTTTCGGGATTAATAGCTATACGCCATCGAAGAAACCAGTCACCGAGTGTGCTAACGGCTTCTTCGATGCGATTCCTGAGGACATCCGGCCGCCAGCCAGAGGCGTAGATACCTGTATCATCAGCATAACAACCTACCTCGACTCCCGGGAGCTTAGGTAGGTCACTGATGAACAGGTTGAAGAGGGTGGGCGCGAGAATTGAGCCTTGTGGCACACCTGAGCGTATCGGACGGGGCAATGAGAGTTCGCCGTCTACTCTAAAACGGAAGGTTCTATCGGCTAGATAATCGCGGAGGATGTGAACTAACCTATCGGGTATGCCGGCTTGATTTAACTTGTATATGAGCCCTTCGTGCCAGACCTTGTCGAAGGCCTTGGCAACGTCGAAAAATACTGCTATCGTACGTTTCGGATTAGTGTTTTTCACGGGCGAATCCGGCTCCGGATGCGGATCTTTATTGAAATTAGCGAATATGTACTCCGTGAGGCGGAGTACTTGATCCGGACAGGAATGTTTGGCGCGAAATCCAAACTGTTCGGACGGTATTAAACTATGGTCGTTAATCGTAACCTGGAGACGGTTCAGAAGGAGCCGCTCGTAGAGTTTGCCTAAAGTATCTAATAGACTGATCGGGCGATAGCTATCGGGAAGCGTAGCTTTCTTAGCGGGCTTGTGAATCCCTATCACTACGGCCCTCTTCCAGATGGCTGGAAAATGACCCTGGGACATGGCCGCATTGAAGATGCAGACCAATAGAGCTATGATGCGGTCAGGAAGGAGCTTCAGAACCTCGTTCCTGATCCCATAGGGACCTGGGGACTTTCTGAGCTTGAGACGCTTGATGGCGGCCGAGACTTCGTCAAACGTTATCGGGGTTAGGGTATCCGCCGGAGGAGACGCGAGTGCATGCTCTACGGTTGTTTCGATCGACTCTATGATGGAAGGGTCAGTATTATCAGTCTTTGGCGAACACTGTTTCTCTAGACTCGCGGCGAGACATTCTGCTTTGTCAGTGTTATCGAATGCGGGAGGCAACCCAGGGCCTCTGTCGAGAGGGGGCATTGGAATGACCGTATCGGACTTAAACTTTCGCGTGAGTGTCCAGAATGACAGGTGAGACGGCTGGAGATCCTCCAGGAACCTGTCCCATCTGTCACCCCGGATTTCAGAAATACGATACTTAACTGCTTTACGTAGGAAACGTAAGCGTTCGCGGTTCTCTGCGGTCGGGTAAGTGTCGTGCGCACGAGTCGCAGCGTTCTTTTCCGTGATCAATGCTCTCACGTCATCAGGGAGTATAAAACGGCGTTCGTTCGCCGCTTGTACCTCTTTCGAGGTCTCCCTGACGGCGGTCTGGAGATAATCAACCAGGGAATCGATGGCCGAATCCGCGTCGGCTTTAGACACCAACACGTCCGGAATCCTGTCTAAACTGCTAGGCGACGGACTATTTTTAAAATATTCGCTAAGTTTCGCGTAATCAGCTACTCTGATCGGCGACGGGCTAAAATCAGAATTTTGTCCTAACTGTAATACAACCGGGCGATGATCCGAGTCGAGTTCGTGTACGACTGATATGAGTCATACAGGAAGCGCGACATTTTTTAACAGAGCTATATCTAAAACTGACGGTCAGGAGTGATCTTGATAGTGCGTGGGTTCCGGAGGGGCTATGACGTCAAAGGCGAGAGCCTCACCTAGTTCGTCGAGTATCCTCCCGTTACGAGAGGTACACGGACTGTTCCAGATGACGTTCCCGCTGTTGAGGTCCCCCGCTATAATGACTGAGTCACCTAAGTTAAATAGCGCCTGCAAATCGGATTTAAGTAACTCTTTGTTCGGTGATAGGTACGCGGAGACAAGAATAATATCAGAGTGGCCCGTCATACCTACACGGCATACTGACACTTCCATATGAGTAAGCGCGGGCGGATCTAGCGGCATGCAATATAGCGAACGCCTAAAGTAAATTAAGGTACCACCCCCGCGGGTGACACGGTCGTTTCTGACTATACAGTAATTCGCGATTCTCGGATTACGCACACTCGGTTTTAACATCGTTTCTTGGATGAGGAAAACGTCAATCTGTCTGTCGCACAAAAAGTCAGCTACTAGATCGAATTACGAACTTCAAAAAAGGTTGTGAACTGTGAAGGAAGTTGCTGTCATTTTTCATCCTACATTCAATAATGATATTATAATATATAACTATTATTGTAATGTTTATTATTTTTTATGGTGAACTCACTTCAAATGATGATTTAATAAAAAAATGAGCCAAATAATACTTTGTAAAATCAAAATAAGAATTTTGTTCATAAAAGTAATCCATGACTTAGACCTCCGTGGTTACAACGTTGCAATTCGACCTCATGTAGCAACAAAAAAGAATTTATTTTCAAAAGCTAATGGTAGTATTAAAAACATCTTTGTCTTGGATTCACCATTTGATTGTATTGTGGATCCATTACTTTTCCAAACGATGATACTGGGCATATCACTATTTCTCATAATGAACAGACTACATTTAATTCAATATCACCCAGAAATACCACCCACCCATGGTGTCGTGTAAAATTAATTGAAAATTGTGTCATGGGTTGCGATAAATCTCTTTATTTTCGTAAAGTTATGTTTGCTTAAAATTTGAGAGCTTTACCACGTGATTTTTGTTTCAAATTTATAATTAATTTCAATTTTTATTTACACACAGATTTTGTTAAATGTTTATATAATTAAAGATCATGGCAAATAACTGAGTAGCTATGATGAAAACCTTTGATTATAGAAGTATACCTTTTCACAAAAGAACCCTAATAAAGTTCAAACTTTAAAAAATCACATAACTATGGTCGAATGTCACTGGGCGCCCACTAGTAATAATAAATTAATACATGAAAATTCTTTTAAAATACACTTCGATCATTATTTATTACAAATATCATATCAAACATATACGAAACATTTACACATATAGAAAAAGAAATACGAATTATGATAACTAATATATCCTCAACAATATCAATGCTACTTAATGTAACTACTAACTAACTTGAATGAAGTCAAGAAACCCCAAAATTCATAGAATTGTCAGACACCGTGTCCACGGAAAAAGCACCAAATCCTTCCAACTTAGAGTTGTCGTTGAAGGAAAACAATGGGATAAAACATGATGGTAGGGTTTCTTCAAAATCGGCCTATACTACCAGTAAGTTGAAAATCTTACGCCAGGCATCGGCATTCCGACAGCTGCAATTGAGAACCAACCCCTTCTAGGTTTAGCATGTTTACCATCTTACGATTAAATCATCAGTTAACATCAGATGGAACTGTGGTCAAACGTTTAAAACCTATATAATATTCAAAATAGACCAGGTAGTCATAAAGACTGCTGTCGACAGAAGCGAGAAATCGAAACAATGGAATTTACACTGTGTTTTGAATTTTTTAAGTAGTTGACGTGTGAATAATTTACATTTCATAATTTGTAAATTGAAATTATTAACATTAGTCTGGTTTGCACATCTATTGGCACTCCGAGCAATAATTATATGCAATTTATTAATTAATCAAATATATTTATGTATATATTTAGTAGGTGGTAGAACCACGCTGAAGCTATTATTGGTTTCAGCATGAATGGGTCGGCTCGTCCGGGGTAGCACCACCCTCTCACAGAAAACTGAAGTGAAGTAACAGTGCTTGTGTTGTTGCGTTTCGTTCGGTCAGTGAGAGCGCCGGAGACCCATCTCCCCTCCCCGACCCTCTCTTCTACCTTCCCCTCTCCCTTTCTCTCCATTCCCCCAAACACAGGCTAGCAACGCACTTGCGACGCCTCTGCGGTTACTAGTGTCTATGGACGGCGGTGATCGCTTAACAGGTGACCCGCATGTTCGTTTGTCTCCTATCTGACATAAAAAAAAAAAAAAGATATGATGGGCTGCACAAGCTCAATACAAAATATCAATATTAGACGTAGACAGGCCGCTATACTACACGTCGCTAGTCTGATGCAAGTCGTGCAATTGCACTATCACCAGCTGCAGTTGGTCAAACGAATATATAACGTTTCTGTCTTTTTCAGATAATTACCGTCCAATGTATTCCAAACCCAGAATTCATGGCTCCATCGCTGCTTTCAGATGGTACTCCTGAGGGATTGACTATTGGAGCCGACGTTCCAATAAACAACACACCCATTGGGCCAAATATAGCAAATATTGATCCAAACATGCCTAGAAATTTACCCTTGAATAACATACGGCTTGACTCAAATATAGGAATGCCGGTTGGATCAAATTTGCTAAATAATTTAGGTTTGGATTCGAACTCGCCCGGAGCGTCAGGTTCAAGAAGATTCGGTTTACTCAGTTTATCACCACCAGCAATGGCTCCATCTATGGAAATAGCTGCACCAAATGATGATGAATTCACAGTTACCAGTTCATCTCCTATGGCTCTGACAGATCTCACGGTTAATTCAGAGAATGCTTTTCAAGAAGTTTTCATGGCTACCGATGAAATACCGTTTTTAGGGTCAGTTTCTTTGAATGACGTTTTTCCCGCTGCTGGAAGCGGTGCAGTCACTTATGGTCTTGAAGATGAAAACATAGATATGGTGAATGAAGGCTTACCACGAAGTCTTATGGCTCAAATATTGGATCCAATCTTTGGACAAGGATCCGGAATTCCCGACGGACAATTTTGGTAGAGGGTTAAAAATATATGCCTTATTCTAGCTGTGCCCTAGAACCCGTTCGCAGTATTAGCTACCGGGTCCAATTAAGATAAAAACTAACCTATATATACTGCCGATAAATTTCTTACCAGTACCCCATACAACTTCATCACTTAACATACTCTAAAAACGAATCTTTATATATATATTAAATTTTCAGTTCGATTTAGTTGTTTGTTTTATAATAATTTGTAAAGTAGACATAACATTTGCATCCAAACTTAATCTCGTCAAATGTGTTTTACTTTTAACATATAAATACCTTATAAACAACCTTCTTGACTAAGATATTGAACATGGGATGATATACCTGTCCTACAGTGTAAGAATTTTCAAAATCAGATCAGTAGTAACAAGGATTATCCGAAAACAAAATTTACCTATTTTTATAATATCACTATAAATATAACATACTTGTAGTACAGTAACTACAAATACCTCACCTAATTATTTTAATTGTAGATTCACAAACCTGAACCTAACTACTTCAAGACTCAACAATATTTAGAAAACTAATTTTATCAAATATCGAAGCAACACATGTCCTGATAGAATTGTAGTTGAAATTCATTTTCTGCAATGCAATGTAACTATTATCTAGATTTATATTTTAGGAAAAAAAATTGCCACGTTTGTTTAGCAAACATTTTTTTATACATTAAGATTAATGTAACAACATATTAGTAATAGTTTCGTTTACAAACATTTTTTACGGGTCGGCGCACCCGGGGTAGTACCACCCTCGCACAGAAAACCGTCCTGAAGTAACATTGCTTGCATTGTTGCGTTTCATTCGGTCAGTGAGAGCGCCGGAGGTTCACCTCCCTTTCCCTCTTTTCTTCCCTCCACTCACCACTTCCCCTACCTCTTTCTCCCCAAACACAGGCTGGAAATGCACTTGCGACTCCCCTGGTGTTGCTAGCGTCTATTGACAGCGATAATCAATTAGCATCAGGTGTCCCGCCTGTTCGTTTGATATAAAAAGAACATATTGAACTCGTTCATAAATAGTCCGGTGAAGCTGTAAAGACCTTGCCAGGTCAATAGCGTAGTCAGTTCGAGAAAAAAAAAATCGTTCATAAATATAACCGTATACGGATTTCCTCAGCACACACGCCACAGATGTTAAAAACAAACGCAAACTCACTAATAACTCACGGTGGCATGAACAGACAAAGATAATGCGTCCCGCAGACGGCCTTTCAACGATGTTATTAAAACATACCAAACGTCAAAGAATATTAAATTACACTTCGGTTTACAGATGCGACAACAATGGCTTATATCATCATTGCATGCATACACGGTTAAAATATCACACTGTAATTTGATATTGTGTACATTAAAAAAGAACCAAAACGTTATATAATACCAAAATAATATACTGACATAATAAAAAAAACTAATCATTTAAAGAATAAGTAATAGATATTTAGAGAGCACATTAAAAATAATTTCTAGTATAGAAAATATATGTTTCATTTATAATGTTAAAATATTCTCGCTAAATGATAACGGATCATGTAACATCGTTCTAAACAACACCACATTTCTTTGACATGAATATACTAAAGTGTTAACAATGTTTCGGAAGCTATGCCGTCGTGCGTTATGTTTGGTGTTTCTTTTCACTTGATAATAAAATTGAGTTATTAACTTTTTATTTATCAATAAATGTATTTTGTATATAAAAATTAGTATAACTTAATTTCCAATAACAAGCAACCGTATTTATATGTATATGCATTTAATAAGGATAGGTACATTAATACGAGGGTAGTTGTCTGTCGTGACTAGTGTACCGACCCCCAATTGTGGTCAGTTGTTATTTAATAAAGTGAATGTGATCCGTGACAAGATTGTTGCTCTATAAATATAACTCACAAATATATTGTATACGTCGTTAACATACATCTCGCGGATCTGTTCACATTGGCTTAGTTATTATTATTATGACCCTATTATGTTTACTAAGGTGTTTCTTGTAAAACACGTTGTGTAATCGTTTTTTGGCTACCAAGATACAGGTTCTGCTTAGTTTGGTAGCCACTGTAAAAGTAGTTTGTAAAATGTACAAAAATGTTAATAAATAAATTTTGAATTTGAATTCTTTGAATATTACGAGACGCAAGTCGATTTGTCGCATCTGTGTTCAAACTCTATACATGTCCAGTCGCCATTGCATATCTATTCGCCATACTGTGCGGTGATGTCCGCCGCGGGCAGTCCGCTTACGTCACAAGCACGGTCCGCTTCGAGCTAGGATATTACGCAAATACTCGAAACTTAACAAACGATATTTCCTCGTATTTATATAAAACTGTTAAGTTAACTAATTACTATATCCAGTACTTCAGAAGTTTATTTCGACGAGCGGATAAAAATGTTTCACAGAATAACTTTGGCATAACTTTTAAAGTGACTTAGAAAAGTATGTTTTTGTAGCAATTTAGATTGAATGAAAATATCGTGCCACAATCGTGTATTATCTAGAATTCACTTCGGCTAGCTACCAAACTATTACAACAATCAATTATACCTACGCAGTAAATGACAAGTTATTGAAGATGTCATTATTGAGCTGTCAATTATCCGTCGTCTTTTATCATAATTGACAATAATAATAGCCGCACGGTGTTATGCTAACTATGGAGGGTAGTGGAGAGATAAAGTAAGTGGTAGCTTTAACTAACGTTCTTTAACGTTTAAGTCGGTTTCTTAGCGTCTAATCTCTTTGCATTAAATAATCGTTGCAAAACCATCCGAAATTGTGCTAGCTTAGCATATACAAGGGATATGGTTATTCCGAAATAATTTTGAAGATATAACTTAAAATATAACTGCTATCGATAAACGTCGAGAGTGTTCTATAACGATAACTGTATTTCTATAAGCTGGGTTTAAATTAACAACCTATTCAAAATCAAAAATACTTTATTCAGTTAAGACCCTGAGAAGGCGTTTATGAACGTCAAAACCACCACTGGTTCGGACAAACAACCAAGTCATCGAGAAGAACCAGCACGAAACTCGATCTTGTTTATTATTTCATTATACACAAAATAGCCTAACATATTTTTATAGACATATACAGTTATGTTAGTTTTTTGAATGGATGCGCAGAGAGAGGCGTCTTTCCCGGACGTCACCATTGTTCACATATCGATCCACCGCATTTATGCGTTAACACTTAATGCACAGATACGATTGTATCAGAGCAGCTATTCAAAAAAAGCAACAAAGAAAAGAAATATCTTATAGCTATTAAAATATGTAAATGAACTGAATTAAGTAAAGGATATTTCAAAACCGTGCAAACACAAACGCAGCGAACCCTCTTCAGAAATAAATCACTCAAAGAGCTTCAGATTTTTTTACGCCCTTCCGCGTCCCGCGGGTGGGTAAACGCAATTTTCCTATCCTCCCTCCGACCCTATTGACTGAACGGGTACGTAGAGTATTTTAACTGTTATAACTAGAAAATTAAAACTGGAGTGTATAAAATCTAGAGACTTTCGTAGGTGGTAGAGCCACGCTGAAGCTATTATTGGTTTCAGTATGAATGGGTCGGCTCGCCCGGGGTAGCACCACCCTCTCACAGAAAACCGCCGTCCCATCACCCCTCCCCTCTCCTCTCCTTTTCCCTCTCCCTTTCTCTCCATTCCCTCAAACACAGGCTGGCAACGCACTTGCAACTGCTCTGAGATTGCTAGTGTCTATGGACGGCGGTTATCGTTTAACGACAGGTGACCCGCATATTCGTTTGCTTCCTATTTGAATTAAAAATAAACAAAAGACTGGAGAGTCTCTGACAGAATGCCTTTCTGATTTCTGTGTGTTTACATATCTATTGGCCTGACGAAGCCTTAACACATTTACCAGACTACTAAGGCGAGAGTTTAAGGCACTCAGCCGATTATATACTTATCAATTCTGTTTAATATTCAAAGAATCTAACTACCATATAGAGAGCACATCATGACCCATTATATTAGTTCCGATACATCGCTTTTCAGATTTAGAAACCGTCGCATTCTTATTTCGCCCCACATCATAGAAATCCCAAAGGACAATACCAATTTCGGGTAACCTCGTCGTACCCACGTATTGGGATCGTGGGCGATTCTTTCTGTCTGTCGAACGCAATGCACTTGGGAGTGGGCGCGTGCCCCGTTATAAATGCATCCATCCATTGTAATTGGATAATCTGACGTGAACGGTCCAATATGTGGTATCCGTCACGCGTGAATAAGACGAGACGGTACACGACTGGAAACTTAATGAATGGTTTTTCATTTTGCGTGATATTTGAAGTGAAAACTTAGGCGCGTTTAGCGATATTTTTGGTATGAGATTTTTTTTATTTCGAAATGACTATGCTATTGACCCAGCAAGGTCTTAACAGCTTCACCGGACTATAAAAAAGGGTAACCAGTGGGATTCGAACCCACGTCTCCATCGGTGCGCCAAAACCCATATAGAGTACGATTGCGCTAAGACGAACTAAATGTAGGAGATACATTTCTGATTTCGCGACATGACAATGACCTACGTTAGCATGAGCAGCCGTATTGCGCTTAGTGGCTTGCGTCTGACTAGCGACATATAGTATAGGAGCCTGTGTACATACAATATTAATATTTTTCAGCTCATCATACGTTTGATTGATATTGATTGATTGATGAATAGACTTTATAAAAATGTATATAATTGTTGCTCCGAGTGCCAATAGATATTGATTTCCATATCTAATGTTAATAATTTCAATAGATAAATTCTGAGATTTAAATATTGTCATTCACACTATAAATAATATGAAAATTCAAAAGAGAACGCATTTATCTCATCGTTTTGAGTTTTCACTTTTGTCCTTATGACTTTTTTTTCCTGTAAAACGACAAAGCGACTGCAGTGTATTGTGCATAGTGTAAGCAAAAACATTGATGAAAACAAGATGGTGGCCTCCTTGTTAGAATTGCCCAGGGCGTTTTTATTGCGAGTCCACAATTCATGCTCCGTGGTATTATCTCCTATCCACTTCACTTGTGCACAATAACCGAACTATATTACGTAAAACACAACCAATATTAGAAAATATATTGACCCTAGCAACATGGCAGTATAATATCCCGCCAAAACTTCATAAAATATTTCTTGTTTTGACAATAATCAAATAATTTTAATTATAGGAATGCTCTATTATATAGAACGTTATAGCTCACATGTCCGGCAGAGAGCGCCATACAATACAATCCAGTCAAATGAACGAATTCCAAAGTCACGTGCCGGGGGGTTAGACCCCTTTGTACAGCTGATACCTGTTTGACGGCATATATGTGAATAATAATTCATATAGCTAATATATGCAGTACCGAAGAACAATTTTAAATTCGTTCTTTGTTTCGAAACTTTACACAACTTGCTAGCATATCGAAAGTGTGAAGCACCTAGGGCTATCACAATTTTGGCAGTCACAGTCTACGATCTAGGCCAGCGGTTTTCAAACATCAAGACTTACAAAGACAATATTTTTACCTAAAGTGACCTGAGAGAATTGTATCTCTGGTGTAATCGCCTTTGTTTGAGACAAGTCTGCCCGCGAACTTGATTTACATAGAAGGTGAGAATATTTTTAAATAATACATAAGTTGACTCCTATTATGAAACATTCTCTATTGGGGTTCCGCTCATATTGGTGTTAGTTTGATGATCTATAGCTTATATCCTTTTTCAATAACTGAGCTATCTAACACTGAAAAAAAAATGGACCGGTAGTTCCTGAGATTAGCGCGTTCAAGGATACAAACTCTTTAAGTATAGACTATTACTTTAAAGCTATTCGAAGATATACAATTGCTGTCATCAATTCTTATTTGTTCACTTGTAGTATCATAATTTGGAATATACGTTTCTAAAAGTTAGTGCGTGGCTAAGAAAAAAAAATATTACCACGGAGCACATATTCTGATATGCCACATAAACTCCCTGGGAAGTTCTAACAAGGAGGGCATCGTCTTGTTAGTTTATTGATCACAAGAAACTTGTCAAATTATTATTACCTACTTGATAATAGCAATACAAATCTACTAAAAGATTGGTTGACAAAAAAACAAAAACAAAATAACGCTACATGTATTCTTGGATTGTTTGTAGAGAGTTTAAGGATTTTCTCTTGTATGCTATAAACAGTAAGACAATATCTCGCACTGTAAACAGACCACATGTCGAACGATTCCTCGTTCAGGAAGTGTTGCAATACTCCCTTATGCGGTCCACGTCGACGTCCTAATTCCTAGTGTGTTGCGCAAACCATTGTCTATTTGATTTGCACAGTGACTATACAAACAATAATACAAGTTCGAACGAGTTCCATTTTTAATCGGGTTTACTTCTAAATTTCGTATTTCGTATAACGGATACGATAGCAAAACATATTATCTTCAGAATGACAGACTCATATTAATAAAATGCTGCCTCGCTACGTAATATCAAAATATTCTTCCAAATAATACTACATATTTTAATTTAAATTATGGCCGATACATAATTTGACTTTCTTTTCTTTTTGAGAAATCGAAATAGCAAACAGTTAGTAAATAAGTATTATAATATACATTTTCAAGTACAAATGAAAACAATGATCAAACTGTTCAAGTTAAGAATGTTTTATGTATTTACGTCTATGAGTTAATACATTTCGAAATGAGCCAAATCCAATATTAGCCGTTCCTAATATTTTACATTATTTTTCAAGATCTTCAAATTTTTTACATAATATATGCAGATTATTAAAAAAAACCTAAAAGTTTTATTTATACACAGCAAAATTTCAACTTCGTTCTGAATATATAAAATATGGAAATATTAGAAAAATTAAACAAGTTATATGATCAAATAAAATTAGATTTAACTCATTTTGTGCTGTCGTATATATCTACATATATGTATATGGGATATTAAAACGAACATATTTACATTGTAATGTACGAAAAAAAATTCAAAAATGCAAAATGTATTAAAAGTAATATTATCGTTTATGTGAACACATTGTTACAAAAAAATAACCAATGAATTATCGACCCTTAGAAATGGAAACAATAGTGTGATCAGCTTTCAAGAGAATTCTATGCTCCATTTTTTATAACATTGATTTTTTACGAATGCAGTTTTATTCTGAACATTCTTAAAGAATTGAAATACTTTTAGATGATCATACAGGCGATTTATACCAACATTTTTTATTTTCGTTTGAGTTCAACATTATTGACATACTGTCGCCGTTTCAACTGTGTGCAGATCGCACCGACTAAAAGCCGAGCGCCTACTGACTGCGCCTACACGAAGCATCTCGTAGCGTTTGCTCGTTGATTACATTTGCTTAGCGGTAGTTTATCACGGATTTGTCTTTCAAATTATCACACATACCAACACGAACATACCTTACAAGTGCATCGTTTATCACTAATCAAGTTTTCCTTTAAGAAATACATAAAGCTTATATTAGAATCTGATTCAAATCAAGTCAAATCTAAAATAGTATTTATTTCATTTAGTTCCTAATAAGGTGCTTATGAACGTCAAAACTAATACCAGTTCATACATACAACCCAGTCATCGAGAAGAACCGACAAGAAACTCGATCGGGTATATCTTTTTAACATATATATTTACAATACAATACGCGTTACAATCATTTTAGTGGATGCACAGAGAGGAGTCAATTCTATACATGACCATCATTCACGTATTGATCCCTTATATAACAGCCTTTTGACACCCAAAACCCGCTTGACATGACGCTTAAACTTACAGTCCGGCAATTCGGTAATGTCCTTCGTTATAAAACCTAGCACTACTTGTAATATCTATTGTCACTCATTATGCTGTGTGGTGCCGGCAGAGTAGAATAGCACCACCACATATCTTCCCGTGGGTATCGTAAAAAGCGATTAAGGGAGTGTGAGATAGTACTGACCCCTTGTATTTTCTCACCGGGATACTGCACCATCTGTCCGTGTCCTTCTCTGGTCGTAACGGTCCCCGTTCCACTGGGTCCAGAAGAACAAGGACGAGTATTTGCACCTGTGTTTGCGCGTACACTTGTGCACCTTAATATATCCTGCGCATCTGACCGCTTCTACTACTGAACGGCGTACTCACGTGTCCTCAATGTTCACGAAGTTTCGCCACGAAGATAGGCTACATAAGCCAACTTCGAGCACACCAGCGCCACTTATAAGTTTAGGGGTCAAAGTGGTCATCATCATCATAGTCATTAATAAAATTTAATAGTATATTTTAAAAAAGGACGCCAACACACACAAGACGTTCTTTTGTTTTACTCCATAGCCATCGCGATTATCCAACATATGTAAATGGCCAGTACACTACACTACTAATAATAATATTAATTTATTTACAATAATTAATATTAAAAACATCTTGTGAATAGACTATTGGGTCAATGAGACATTTTTTTTTACTTTATAAGTATTATTCTTCCACTACAATATCACCTCATATTAAGTGCCGATGCAGTCCAAGATAGTAAGCACGGTAAACCTAGACGGCGACTGGCTCTTAAGTGTAGCTACCAGAACATGCTCATAGGTGCTGGGCGAAAGGTTTTCGATTTAAAGATTGAAGTTAGCTATGTGGCCTAGAATAAAATTCTACCACTATGCTGTGATTTCATCACGATATTTTCTTCGTCATAAAACACTAGTTTCGAACCTATTTCGATCGACACAATGTTCGAACATAGCCAAGCCATAATCGCTACACGTGTTACGAAGTAGCAAACAGGAATAGAATACATCTTATATTAAGCGCTCGCTGCAGCCTATCAATATGTAACACCGACCTCACAACAGGGACCTTAGGCTGTTCAAAATCTAACATAAATATAGCTTTGAAAAATTAAAGTGTATTTTTTATAAAGAACGCACTTAATGACTTGGAAAACAGCAGCACTGACAGAGAAGTTGAGGAGTAATAGGTTAGCATGGTATGGACATGTCATGAGGAGAGATGAAGACTACGTAACTTGAAAAGTTTTGAGTATGGCGGTGGACGGATAAAGAGTAGAGGAAGACAGAAAAAGATATTGATGGATTATGTGAAAAATATGTGTAAAAGCCGTTAATACTGAAATGACATCTGATAAACTAGAGTGGCAAAGGAAAACATGTTGTACCGACCCTACTTAGGTGGGATAAGGGTAATGATGATGACGATGAACGCACTTAATGGGCTTCCCTATTATCTTACAATGTAATAAGTTATCCAATATTGATAAGTTAAGATCATGCTACAAGTATTTTATACTGCCTTTTACTTATCAAATTTATAAATTCCCCTCGACTTTTTATTACTTATTTCGAAATTAAAAACTGAGCTTTAACAATACGGGGCCGATGTCCGCCAAATTGCTCGCGAAACAAATTATAACTTCCGAAGAACCATCAAAAATGTTCAGGAACTTACGAAAAAGAAATTTGATAATAATTATAAAAAAAAAAAATAAACACGAAGTAAAAACGTATTCGAGTATTCTCGAAACAGAGAAAATTTCATAACATTTCGTCTTAAATATCCAATAAGGAATTTTCAGAGTACCGACGAGTAGTCTTTTCATTTGCGGATTCACGTTCACTAATATCGGCTCATTAAATAATACAAAACAAAGTTGTCTGCCGCGTCTGTCTGTCTGTTTACGATAAACTCAAAACCACTGAACACGTAATCATGTGGTTTTCACCAGCAGATAAAGACATTCATGAATAAGGGTTAGGTATATAATTTGTCAAGATTTTGATGTGAAACATCTATAGGTGTAGGTAAGCTTGTTGACTTAGCGACGTGGCGACGCAAAACACTAACTTTACACTATTAACGAAACACTCAAAAACATTTGCAGCCCTATCTGTATAATTATAAGATTTAAATTGTTTTGTCGGCCTCTCATTATAATAGTGGCACGCGGCACGCGCCGCGACTTAACGCCCTTTTTAAATGCCGCCAAAGACATCGCGATTTTACCTAGATGAATTTTTGTATTTTGTATTTATTAAAAATGAATATTTATGTAATAAAATAACTAAACAGTCATTCTTTTATGGAACAAATTTGAAATGGTTTATCTTTTCATTATGCCATAGCTGATTTCTGTCTTAAATCTGTTCTTTTAGGAATATAACTTATACAAATCAATTTCGTTGTTTCACATTTGCCAGGCGTCCCGTGACTGCTCAATTTTTTTCTTCCATTGTCAGGGTAGGAAATCGTCCACCCACCCTACCAGTGTTAAAATAAAAATTGTCTAATGTTGGTAGGTAGTATATTAAAGTTTATTAAAAAACTAACCGATGTCCGCATCTTCGTTACCCTGACAATATTTGTAGTGTTATAAAAAAAATACCTATTCTATTTGTTCTAATTGTAAGATTTCTTTTATTTTAATCTTGTCTTCAGTAATTCACCCTTATAGGTTTTTTTCGATTATACGTACTAAAAGACTTCGAACGTTCGTTAAGAATTGAATTTAACAGAGAATATAGTACATAGCAAATCCTAGAGCATAATTGACGGGGGGAAGCAGAAGCTCTAACTCTTAAGTACAACAACCACCCCGCTGCGAGGGCTCACGACGCGCGGGAACGAGAAGGAGGCGGGGTTCATATCGACATACGTTTACCGGCAATATCCGCACCGCTTTCTACGAGACGGCCTTTTCGTCTTTACTTGTCATAGATTAAAAAACATAAATATTTTTTACATTTCATTGCAAAGACTATTTTATCTACATCAAAGTTTTTATTGGAATATATATATAATAAAAAATATAATAAGAATGTTTATTATTAATGTTTAATAGCGGACCACATGGAATTTAGCAATAACAAATTGACAAATGAGAACGCGAGGGAGCCTGTGTTTCTGGAAATATATGTTTGTTATATATGTGCGGAAACCTAATTTTTTTTTTGTCTAAAATTAGAGTCTAATAAGAGCTTAATAGTATCAGCCATCTGGCAATAAAAGTTACGTTGAAAATCGGTCTGTTTCGGAAGTAAACATAAATTTATATCCAATCAGTAAAAAGTTTTTATTTCGATATTGCGAAGAGATAATTCAATTTTATTTATGTATATATATGATTAGTCTATTTTACGGAATGGTGTATGGAATATTTTACGGAATTTAATGTAAATTAGTCACTCATCACAAAAATAAATATATTGACAATCTATCAAAACATTTCTTCATTTCATTTATTTATTTATTACTTCCTTGACACATCAACGACGCTCTCACAAATTATTGCTTAAATCTAATAACCCACTAGTTCAGTACAGTGTGAAGCATCTTTATAGATGTGCACATATAGAGCCATTGTTTTATTTCAGCACTATCTTAGTAAAATAATTTGATTGTAAATTTTAATTTAACATGTAATCAAGATGCATATAGTTTATTTCGTAAAAAATATATTAAAAAACAGGTATAGACGACGTCGGACGAATTTCACCATTTATATTTAATAATCTTTGATAAGCTACTTATGTAGGGTGCAAGCTCGGCTAGCTATTCACGGAAACCGTCCAGTTAAATAAGACCCGCGCGCATTTCGCGAAAACCTCGAACCATAACAGCGGTGAATAGTCAGCTTTATGCGTGCACTATGGTTCTAGTATCTCGCTCACTATAAATAAATTTGAGGGTAGATTTAAAACTACCCAACTATATACAGGGAGCTTAAAATTCTGCAGAAATATTTTCTGATAAATTGTTATCTATCCCATCTATATCTATACTAATGTTATAAAGAGGTCAAGTTTGTGAGTTTGCGAGGTTGTAGGGAATAATCTCAGAAAATACTGGTCCGATTAGAAAATTCTTTCAGTGTTATAATAACTCACTAGCCTCTGCCAGCGACTCCTTTCGCATTATAAAGAGGTAAAGTTTGTGAGTTTGTGATGTTGTAGGGGGTAATCTCAGAAACTACTGGTCCGATTGGAAAATTCTTTCAGTGTTATATAACTCACTAGCCTCTGCCAGCGACTCCTTTAGCGCGGAATAAAGATATTATTTATTTCTAACACGCAGCGGAAGCTCTCAAGAGGAAAAAAAACCTTATTTTGATACATTCTTCATTGGTGCTCCGCTCCTATTGGTCTTAGTATGATGATGTATAGCCTGTAACTATTCTCGATAAATGAGTTATAAAACACTGAAATATTTTTTCAAATCGGACCAGTAGTTCCTGAGATTACCCCCTACAACGTCAGAAACTCACAAACTTTACCTCTTTATAATATATTTATCGAAGAAGATTATAAGCTATAATATCATCATGCGAAGACCAATAGGAGCGGGACCCCAATGACAAATGTTTCAAAATCAGGATTTTTCCTCTTGAGAGCTTCTGTTGTGTGTTAGCGTTAGCCCAAAAAAAACTATTACTACACGGACGAAATCGCGGGCTGGGGCTAGTCTTAGATATCGACATTTAGGCTTCATTCATGTACACATAAATAATCTACCGGATGGGTCACCTGATAAGTTAAGTGATCACCACCGTCCATAGATACTTGCAACACCAGGGGAGTCGCAAGTGCGTTGCCAACCTGTATTTGGGAGGAGGGTGGGGGAGGGGCAGGAAGGGAAGGAGGAAGGGGAAGGTAGGTGGGTCTCCGGCTCTCTCCCTGACCGAACGAAACGCAACAATGTAAGCACTGTTACTTCACGTCGGTTTTCTGTGAGAGGGTGGTGCTTTTTCTTCGATTATTTCGAGTAATTTTCTTCTTACGAGTAACACTGTGTTCATTAGGTGGCAATTCATGACGCACAGCAACCCACACGTGTGCACACACACACTAAAAGCGTACATATAAGGACCGTTATTCTATTTCTTTTTCTCCTTCTTTCTTTGTTTTTTTTTACGATTCTCTTTACCATAATCAGATACCTTATTATTACGATTTATTTTATTTACATTTATTTATTGTTCGAGCCGTTCCTTCGCTCCCTTTACTGGACACATGCAGAATTTTCTCATAGTACCACTACTTACTGTACTTAATAAATTCAGCATTACAGACTTCTCGGTGTTTGAAATCGCCATGAAGTTCTATAAACTAGTGTTGTGATGACCTATGACGAGAATTAGAGCTGTTAAGAACTCACTTTATCAGTAAATGTTTGTAAATAAACGATGCAGTGATATTTTATTTTCAAAATAACATAAAATCTAGACATACGATAAGAATGTAAATCTAAGGTGTCTTATACTCTTTAGATTTTTGAAAAAAAATGTTTCAGGTTTCTAGGAATAAGTAATAACATATATATAAACAGTTTAACATATGTCTGTCTGTTTGTATGAACACGCATCACTGCTAAAATACTACGTCCACGATAAAACATCTTCAATAATATTATAAAGTACATCTTAGAGTAACATTGAGTCTTTGTTTCATTAAAATTGGTTCGGTCTATCAAATGTTATTGTACTTTTAGTGACGACGCGATTTAAATACGAGAGAAAAGTAGATAAGTAAATGGATTTAATATATTCAAGTGGCTGTAATAATCGCTATTTTTCTTACATAAGGTTTCACGTGGATGAAGTCGCGGGTACAGGCTGTGTTATTATATTATTCGACAAGAAATATCATACAAATAGATGTTATATCAATTTACATACAGTATCACATTTGTACGTATCTTTGAAGCTTATATCATAAAAGCTAAAATCCGCACGGAATAATCAACTACAGCGAAATTGAAAATAGGATTGTTGAACGGTCACCAGCATCGAAAGCGATTGGGAACGCTGCACATTCGACACAATGTTTGTGAGTATGCACCCGCAGGGGTCGCTGCTGTCGGTCGCCGGGGAAACGAGCTAGTCCCGGGCCGACGCGACGCGACCTCGGCAGGGTGCATTCCCTTACCGGACACTCATCGAAATATCAAACTTGACTCTTTTCGAATAAAGTTCATTCTCTTTCGTAAGAGAAATCCGTAACTTTCGCTGAAAATTCAACCTTAACAGCGAAACAGTAAAGTCGGATTACGAAACGACCGCGAATCAAAATGGAATCGACGGCTATATGCTATGCAATACGGAATAGGGTCCGCTTTTCGAACGCTAATTCCGCTATCGCAAACTCGTTTCGCGATAACGAAAAATCATCTTTATACCCTTGTTTTAACTATCACAATCGAATAAAAAGTAAGGGGGGGGGGGTGTCTCGGCGTGTATCGCGAAAGAGGGGTAGGTCGAGAACCCTCATTCATAATCACGGGGACGTCGAACGCTCAGGTGGTTTAGGTTAGATTTATCGAGGCGAGATGAGTCCACGGACTCATCTTTGTTTATGCTGGGCTTAATGTTTTAATGGTTACCGAGGAACAGATATTGATTTTACTCGTATCTGCATTATTACTCGATTTAATTACCTTCAGATTTATTTTTTTACTACCTGACTTGGCCACGCATTGCCTGTGGCTCAGTTATTACACGATGAATTTAATAAAACACGTGACCTATAACATAAACTGGAGTTGAAAAGGAAATTCAAAATTAAAACTTGGCACCTCTATGATATGTATATCTGTAACAGTCGGTTCTACAGTTTTCTGCCAACAAACTAATTTAAAGCGCCATCTATTTGAGACTGATGAAACTTACAATTAACAACAATAATCAACATTGACAATCATTTAATTTGTATTTAAACAATACTTAGGCCATTGATCGAAAAATAATTTATCTTATTTCTCAAGTTGAACCACATTACACATAAATCGCAACATTTATGAAGATCGGTTCAGTAGTTGCGTAGTTCATCGTGGACAAATATCATGACATTGAATTTTTATATATTTATCAATAGATTTATCACAGAAATATTTACGTCAATATCAGTCGAAGTATCAAAAGCAACGTTATGATTCAACAAACAGATTAAATTCAAGTGACGTCTGAAGCCTTTGGAATAAAAATAATACCAACCCCCACGCACCCTTTAACATTCAGAACGCTTTTCGAACTATAAAAGTAGAAACACTTGTTCGTTAAATCTGTATTAAACGTTGAGAGCCTACGCCATTTTATATTCTTTCATTTACTTCTCCCATCTGGAACGTTCTATTTAAGATTAACGTTTGGTTAAACAATTTTATTAACTT
>JACEII010000079.1:1084354-1094828 GCA_014332785.1 Antheraea mylitta | reverse complement strand
AACGTTCTATTTAAGATTAACGTTTGGTTAAACAATTTTATTAACTTCACCAACGAATTAATTTCTCAGTAAATTTATTATTGTATGAAGAAAAACAAAATAGAATTAAAATAAATAAATAACTACACGAACACGTATCACTCTGAAAGTACTGAACCAATGCTGACGAAACTTGAAAGAGTGATAAATAATATTACAAGGCTACGTCTAGGATACCTTTTGTCCCATAAAACGCAAGGGATTCTCCAGTTTAATGTATAAAAAATGACATGCCCTAAAACATAATCCTACGTAATAGTTACATTACATTGTAGAATATGAATCTCAATTTAGCGATCTATCAGTACGTATGTTGATTCGATATATGATAAATTTAGTTTTCTGAATATTGTTAAGTCATGAAGCAGGCTTTACGCGAATAGTGAACGGGCGCGAAGTTGAGCGGCACAGGAGCAGCCCAAGGGATAATGAGAAGGTATTTATCGGCAATATGTGTAAGTTAGTTTTTATCTTATTTAGACTCGGTACGTGATGCTCCGAACGGGTCTAGGCTTCTTTTAAAAGATTCTTTACATATCAACTGGGTATATATTTTCTTGAGTCCCTGGATAGTTTGAATTCATAATTGCAAGCGGTAGACGTCGCTGCAATCGGGTCTTTAGGTTTTTTAAGATTTTTGTGTTTAAAAATACAATTGAAACCACTAAAACCCGATTAGGTGCAGACGAAGTTCCACGGGTCAGCGAGTGTTACATAAAACAAGATTGCTTAGTGCAATTAAACAATGAAATAACTGTGTCGTCTTTTGCTTTTGACATGAATTACCGAGAGAATTATTTAAATTTCAGCATTTGTTTATTGAATTCATTAACATTATTCTGGTTTTCGTATATATTGGCACTCGGAGCAATAATTACGTATATACATTCTTATGAGGTTTATAAATTAATCAAGCACATAATGGGCTCCATAATCTCAATACAAAATATAAATATTAGATTTACACAGGTCACTATAATACGTTTTCGCTTCAAAAATCTCCGCTGCTCGCGCTACGCGACCTCATACTGCACAGCAGACGATCTCCAAGTTGCAAGAACTGGGGTTGGAAGTTCTCCGTCTTCTGCCCTACTCACCAGACCTTGTGCCTACAGACTACTACTTTTTACAGAATTTGGATAACTCCTTGGCGGGAAAAAAATTCAATACCCGAGAGGCAGTACAAAATGCCTTTGAAGAATTTGTTGCCTCCCGTCCAGCTGGTTTCTTTAAGAAGGGCATCAATAAACTGCCACTGCATAGGCAAAGATGCATTGATTGCATGGGTGATTACTTCAATTAATACAAATAAAAAATACATGAAAAATATTGGATTAAATTTTTTCATACAAAACGGCAATTTCATAGGTAAAGACCTAATATTTTCATACCTTTCTTATATAGTGTTAGCACTGAGCGTGGTATATAGTAGTTTAACGTTCCAGCTATGTGGCTTATGATAAATCCCATCCCAATCGATACACGGTTAGTATTCACATATATAATGTACATGTTACCTGTTACAGTAGATGATGTTCGTGTCATACAAATATTTTTGAATGAGTATTTCTGTAATTTACATATCTAATCATAATTTTAGATGTACTTAATATATTAGAAAAAACGCGTGCGAAGCCGCGGGTAACAGCTAGTAATTACATAAAGACATAATGAACATAATACTTATGTAAAGTTATCAAACTCCGCGATAAAGAGATACTTACGCGTTCAAATTTAAACAGGGCACTGGAATATCTCTGTTAGTCGACTTACCTGAAACAAAAAGGTCCGATATTAACAATGGCGTATTAGCATATTAGGATCTGAAGTTTCGAGGACGCCTTTCAAATTCAAATGGGTCCTAGTTACAGGCATAAACTCTGTAGGAAGTCCGCGCATAAATCTTACGATTTAAGGTTCATTTTATCATAGTTATCTCTTGTAATCTTGTAGAAGTTTTATCAATTTTATTAATACGTTAAGCAAAATCTTTGTACCCCTTTTTAACCTATTTCCCGTGAACGGGTGAACTTGAAATTTGAAATAGTTAAAGTTTATATGGCGGAGAAGTGCAAAAAGCTGTTTATTTTATATAAAATGCATTAGAAGTAAATTAAATTAATTAAAATGTGCACTACTCACACTACTGCTTGAACTTTACACAACATATACACACATGTAAATAAAAAAGACATTTTGACAGCTGTCAATAATTACGAACTTCAAAAAAAGGTTGTGACGTAGGTTGCTATGCTCGACTGTATGTATTTTTTAACTCTTACGTTCCAACCATTTTTCATCCTACATTCAATAATGATATTATAAAATATAACTATTGTAATGTTTATTATTTTTTATGGTGAACTCATTTTAAATTATGATTTAATAAAAAAAATGAGCCAAATAATACTTTGTATAATCAAGATAAGTATTTTGTCCATAAAAGTAATCCATGACTTAGACCTCCGCGGTTACAATGGTGCAATTCGACCTCATGTATCAACAAAAAAGAATTTATTTTCAAAAGCTAATGGTAGCTAAAAACGTGTTTGTCTTGGATTCACCATTTGATTGTATTGTGCATCTATTACTTTTCCATAAAAACGATGATACTGGGCATAGATTTTTTTTAATGATTGTATAATAAAGATCATGGCAAATGGAAAATAACTGAGTAGCCATGATGAAAACCTTTGATTAAAGAATACATATATATATACCCTTTGACAAAAGAACTGTAATAAAGTTCAAACTTTAAAAAATCAATTAACTATGGTCGAAATTCGACCCCTGGGCGCCTACTAGTTAATTTAAATTTTACTAATGTTAAAGCATTTCTTTTATTGTAGTACTGTTTACAAATCTCTTCATAACATAAAAATATAGCTTTGTAAGCTAAATTCAAACATAATTAATAGAAACAAAGTTATAGTAATCTAATGGTTTTTTATGATTAATCAAGACACAGTGACTGCCGGCAAGTATAATGCGATCCAATGTCAATGGTATTATATGTGTGTATTAATAATTATGATTTGACAACTCAACTAAGAAAAGTTCATAAAAGTCCTTCATAGGACCTATGTACTTTAGAAAATTCTTTAATCCAATTAGAGAGTCTTTTGTTGTGATGATGGCTCAGCTGATAGCGTTTTCGGATACCACGTCAATGGACGTAGGTTCGAATCCTAGCAACCGAGTCTGAGCTTACGGTGAACCTAGCGATAAAACCATATCATTTTTTTTATATATATCATAGGAGGCATACGAAAAAGTGGGTCACCAGACGTTAAGTAATCACCGCCGTCCATAGACACTAGCAACACCAGGGGTGTTGCAAATGCATTCCCAACCTTTGTTTGGGGGACGATGAGGGAAGGGGACGAGGAGAGAAGAGAGTTAGATAGATGGGCCTCCGACGCTCTTACTAACCAAACGAAACGCACATTGCAAGCACTGTTACTTCACGTGGGTATTTCTGTGAGTCGGGTGGTAGTACCCCGGCCGAGCCAACACATTCATACTCAAACCAGTAATAGCTTAAGCGTGGCTCTACCAACTATCACGAAGTTAACTAGCGCCTTTTTAAGTCTATCCAGCTAATTAGTTCAAGTTGAAAATTCTTCCCCAAGCTCCTGTTGGCGTGTTCCGGCAGCTGTAGTTGAGAGTTAGTCGCCTCTCGGTTTAGCGTGTTTACGTTTTTAGGCTACGTCGTCACGTAACATCAGATTAAATTGTGGTGAAACGCTACAAAACTTATCCGGTGTGATTACAAAAAAGTTAAATACGAATTGAATACTCGCTTTAAAAAGTTACATTTTAAATGCACCACGCTCGCTGAATGTTCGCCATCTTGTTGTTTTGTCTCGCATAGGTTAGGTTAGTTTAGACTTGCGAAAAAGGTTAACGCGAGCAGTAGTCCGGTGAAGCTGTTAAGACCTTACTGGGTCAATAGCGTAGTCACTTCGAAAAAAAAAAAAAATATTAACGCGAGCTTGCCTCGGGCGAGCCCGGGGCATTTAGTGCGAAACCTTTTTAAAGCAAGTATTTAATACGTATTTAATTTGTAATAACATCGATAAAGTATTAAAAAACCATACAATTTGTACATTAGAAAAAGAAATGTAATAACTGTATTACGTATGTTGAATAATATCCCTTTCCTGTATCGGTGAAAGTAAACAAAACAGTCAAAATTAATACATGACCCAATGTTTCGAATGAATATCATTCGATCACGATATCGGCTATTAATAACTAGAAACATTAAGAATGAAATAACAATAATAAAAAAAAACAACAACATCTAAAAACGTTATCGACGACAGCCGATTTGTCGTAAGTCAGAAACGCTAGCGGAACGACGCGGTTATACATCAATCTGAAAGCAATCCCGGACCTTACGGCCGTATCCCCGGGACGGAGTCGAAACTCAACGCGACAGCTGACCAATTACGGTCATTTGTAACAATACCCGAGCTCCGATATCGCCGTATCGCTGTACAACACTCCGGACTGTGTACTTAACGTTTATCGAAATTATAAATTATACTTAACTAGCAACAACGCTGGGTTTCGCTCGAAAGAAAATCATAAATTATATCCTCGAGTAAATACATAGTCTTGGTTTCAATAGTATTGGTTCACTCTATCAAAAGTTATTGTAATTTTAATAACGACACGAGTTATGTTCGAGAGAGAAATAGATAAATAACTGGACTTAATACATACAAATGACAATTAATAACTGTTTTTTACATGCAAGGTTTCACGCGAACGAAGTTTCGAGCACAGCTAGTTATTTCCAATAAAAATGTATCTACTAAGAGAAAGCATAGGTTAAAAAATAGCTTTTTGAATATACACCAACTCTGTATTTTTAATATTTGGTTCTTTTTCATGACGAGTTTGCCAACCACTGGAATACACTAACAATGAACACTGGCTCGAATGCTATGCTCGAGATGGATGGACTGCACGCATCCGCACTATTCAACGTTACATACCGATCATCGCGAAGCACGCAGCAATCAACATATCACAACCGAATTGCGATCATTACATTGGCATTGCATCGTAATCGAATAGTTCAAACACCGTACAATATATCTGATTAATTAATTAGACCCATTTCTAAAATATAATGTAATCTATCATCTGAAATTCTGAAACAGATATTCCAAGTTAAATATTATTTATTATATATTGCAAAAAAAGGTAATACTAAACAACGATGAGGATATTTTTCATATGTAGTTATATGTCTATTATATGTACATGAGTTCATTTAATACTTTTATTTTAACACTAACTAAGCCCGCGACTTCTTCCCGTGTGATGCCTAATGTAAAAACAAAGTAACTAATAAAATCATCAGAATGTATCAAGTTCATTTACTTATCTACTTTCCTCTCGTACTTAAGTCACGTCCGAACCGATTTCATCGAAACAAAGATAAATTGTCACTCAAGTATATGCTTTATGATTTTCTTGCAAAAGGTTTTTGGAACGAAGTTCCTTACGGCAGGCTTGGAGGAGATAGGGATTTTGCTGCGCGACCGAACTGAAAAAAATGTGATAGTAAGACCGTAACGAAAAGTGCGTGGAATAAAACCGTTAAATGAGACGTGCGCAGGCGCGACAATCGTATACACAAGCGAGTAGTGTATTTCTCTTTCTTCTTTTTTGTAATTATTTATATTTCTATGTAATTTTATGTTGTCAAACAAAAATAAAGAAACATATTTTGTTATTTTAATTGATAATTTGAATTACGATTACATAAAATTGGACACGATTTTTTTTTGCAAATTGTGTCGATTCTACATTAGCCGAAGGAACTTCGTTCCTACCTGGTGTCCCACGACACCACATTCTTTTTATCAGTACTTTTACAGTGACAAGTGTTAAAACCAACAAATGTATAGACAGACAGAAAGACGTTTCTAAAAATAATTGAAATGTATTTTGGTACTTATTCACAGATGTCTGCAACATTTTTTTTTATAAAAATCTAAAGAGTATAGACACGTAGAAGTATATATATCAGAACAATATTTTAAAAGTTGGGACATAGCACGCTATAATTGGTGTTTTTGTTCACATGATAACGAGAATTTATTGATTAATTTGTTATGTAACTATTGAAAAAAAAAAAGTACTGAGAAAAAAAATCTTTTAACGCCTATAACGCTATAATAGATAAACACAAAATATAACAATATATCACAGCTTATTTTTTTAATTATTTTAAGTTTTAATCTTTTTTTCATCAATTATGTATATAATTAGAGATACCATTTGAATATATATTAATCTCTAATAGAGGGGGGTGAAGAAACTAAACGTCACCATATGAAGACTTACGATGTAATCTAAATCCACGGGGGAAAACTCGGCCGCAGACCGACAGCGCCGAATCAAGCCCCCTCCAAGCATTACCCATTCATACCCTGCCATATTTACCCCGCCAATTCAACTATTCCCCTCAGAATACTTTCGTCTTTTCTGTTATTCTTTATTTTATAGCTCAATTCCCGAGACCTTTAAGTGCCATTGTCGATAAACAGTTCGCCGTGTATTCATGACATCCTGGTATTTTATATTAGACTAGCTGTGCCCGCGACTGTATCCCCGTAGAAACGAATGTAAAAAACAATGAAAAAATAAAATAAAATCACCATCTGAATATATTAAGTCCATTTATTTAGCTACTTTTCTGCCGTACTTAAGTTTTTTTTTTTTCGAAATGAAAACGCTGTTGTCCTGGAAAGGTCTTTACAGCCTCACCGAACTATTGAGGCGAGCGCTGACGACACTCAGCCGATTTGGGATGTTTGGGCGATTAACTCAATGGTGCACGGCACACCTAGGCTTGGGCTGTCGCGAATACTTAAGTCGCGTTGTCATTAAAATTGCAATAACTTTTGATAGAGGGAACCGATTGTAATGAAATAAAAACTAAGTGTTACTCGAGGATATCCTGTATGATTTTATTGTGAACGCAGTAATTTAGCAATGGTGCGTGTTTTAAGAAACAGACAGACATCTCTAAAAATGATTGTAATGTTTATTTCCAAGACACCTGCAACATTTTTAATATATATATATACATTTTTTTTTCCTCGAACTGATTACGCTATTGGCCTTGCAAGGCCTTTACAGCTTCACCTGCTACATTTTTTTTAATGTAAAAATTATACACTCGTTATATTTACATTATTATTATATGTATGTATAAAATATGTAATTAGTAGGTGGTAGAGCCACGCTTAAGCTATTATTGGTTTCAGCATGAATGGGTCGGCTCGTCCGGGGTAGCACCACCCTCTCACAGAAAACTGAATAAAGTAACAGTGCGTGCCCATCTCCCTTCCCCTCCCCTCTCCTCTCCCTTCCCCCTTTCCTTTCTCTCCATTTGCCCAAACACAGGCTAGCAATGCACTTGCGACTCTTCTGGAGTTGCTAGTGTCTATGAACGGCGGTGATCGCTTATCAACAGGTGACCCGCATATTCGTTTGCCTCCTATATGATATTAAAAAAAAAACTAAAAAGATAAAAGTAGATAAGTAAATACATTTAATAAATTCGGATGATTTTATTAGACACTGTTTTTTTTTACATTTCCACGCGGACGGAGCCGCGGGCACTGTTAGTTTTTATATAAAAAAACAAAAGGATTTAGACGACAACTTTGAAGCACAAAGAACACGAAGAGACTCCACTCAAAAGGCTTTTCCTGGAGCATGTCGCAGACACGGCCCCGGGCGTTCCGGCAAGCAACCGTAATGCGGGATCCCTAGATTTTAATTAAGAAATTATTTACCTTCCATCTCTCAGTTTATGCTGAATGCAAAAACAAACGGAAAGTTTATTGAAATTCCATCTTTTCTATGTAAGAATATGTGCTATACCTATTATGTTTACCAATTTGTCTGCGCTGTGTTTTTCAATTGTATGTATTACTACTTCACGCCTGAAACATTTTCACTGATTTAAGTTAGTTACTGTTCAATTTTATACCAGTATCTAGGAGACCGAGCCAAGCTCGGTTCTTTAAAAAAAATCTTAATTAAAATAAACTGTTAGGTTTGCCTTATAAAATTAACATTTTTTAACAAAAAATTTTTTTTTAAATATATCTTTTCTGCTGTCACTCGAATTCGAACTGGGGTTTCACGGATTTTCGAAGCAACCGATTTCTATCTTACCTTTATATCTAGCTATATTTTTTCATTGCCTGAAACCTCAGTTTAAAAAGTTTTCTATGAATAAAATCTAGCTAGATCGATTAATCGTCCTCAAAACTACCTAAATACTAAGTTTCACGGAAATAGATGACGCCGTTTTTGAGATCCTGAATATATACAAATATAAAAATATACTAGAATTGCTCGTTTAAAGGTATGAGATTCCAGTTTATATAGCACTAAGGAAAATTGTAACTTCTTTTTTTAACCTGTATAGACCTTAGCGTTTTACCACTATGTCATCTGATGTTCAACATCAAACAGCATAGTCACAAATACCGGGATACCCTTGTCGCACAGTATATCAATATGGCGGCGTCTTTGTCAGTGAATTATGAAATAAACAATCATAATCGCCAGCTCACAGATTGTCAATAAAAATATCGCGTAACATAAATTGTTTCTATACTGGATGGATATTATCTTAGCTAGATAAACTATACTCTTTGATATATATACATTTATTTCTGAAGGGTCGTGATTTTTATACGCGTATTAGAGAAAGTGTATCAATAATGGCCAAGACCGCAAGAATTTTGCAGGTCCAGTTTTGTCTTGCGTAGGTCTTGTTAGAGTGAAATTTTGGTCTTGGACTTGCAAAAACGTAAGAACAAAGCAAAGATTGCAATACTAAAACCGATTTTAAACAATAATAGATCAAGAAAAAGAATAAGATGTTACTGTATTTATATATTTTAACTAGCTGACCCGTGCAACTTCGTTTGCACTAAATTGGTTATCACGCGAAAAAATTGTTTCTTTTTTTTATCGTAGCACGGCAAAATGCCTGCACTATGCCTGATGGTAAGCACAGTACAATCCAAAAACAATAGCGACCACCGAGTGACACACTATCCATCGCTGGTCGCCACTATCATGCCGGCCTACAAAAAGCTGGATATGCACAGGCTGATCCCGAAACGCGACGCGCAGAAGCGAATCACTATTACGGATTTTTTCGTCATGTATATGGTGGTTGTGACCCAGTCAGGCTGTAAAGCCCTACCACCCCGCAAATAAAACTGATACCCGATTGCAGCCACAACTACCGTTTCCAATTGTGAATCCAAACTATCCACGGATTCACTTAAACATATACCCAGATTACATGTATTCATTTTTTAAATAAACCTAGTACCCATTCGTAGCGTCATCTACCAGGATCAATTAAAATAAAAACTAACCTACATAAAACTGAATAAACATCTCTACCACTTACTTTATCATAACTATCTTCGACTTGTATTAAAACCTTTTTATACTCCATTGTATTAAAGAAAAATATATGAACACCGTATCGAAGCGTCAAACATCCCGCCGAAAACGTCAAATGTCACTTGCTTGAAACTATTGTCTAAGAGTTATAAACTGTTTCAAAAACGTATTTGAAATATATTTCCAATATATTTTTATAAATAATCTCTGTACCACTCACAACATAGTACCTATCACCTTCAAACCAAGCCAGTTTTATACATCAGGTTCAATCCCTCGGTAAGGATCCCTTGAGTGCGTTGCTTGCGCGATACGGTGACACACAAATATACATCACTGCTACAACACTACACGATCACCCCCACACACGTGAAACACATGAAACACTGAATGATGATGAATGAAACATGTTACACATGAAAGTGGAAGGGTTTACTTTTTTCCTTATCGAACTAAAAAACTCTCAATTTTCCGATAATAAATATATGCAGGAGTTGTTGAGGCGTGTATGCTTGGTATACATATACGTTTCAACAACTCATACATATATGAATAGTTAGCTAGATTAGTTAAGATAGGTCGCGATTTTGCATGCAACAGGCAACAGCCAAGCCGAGGTGTGCCGTGTACCCTTGAACTGGTTGCCTAAATAAAATCGGCTGAGTGCCTTAAGCGCTCGTCTTAGTAGTCCGGTAACTTATATACGTATATAAGTTATTGAAACATGCATGTGTACCAAGCATGCGTGCCTCAACAACTTCTATATGTATTTTGTGTAGGAAAAAATCCTCTAAACTATGTAGGATAGGATAACGAAAAATAAGGGTAGAACTCTTGTGTCACTGTATCGCGTGAGCAGCGTACTCAAGGGCTCCACGCCCAGGGAACAGATCTAGGCTTGAGCCGTTGCCGAGAAGGGCCTAATTTGGTGTACGGGAGCGAAATTTAGTCCCAGACCACGGCGGCGTGA
>JACEII010000079.1:1015953-1084254 GCA_014332785.1 Antheraea mylitta | reverse complement strand
TCGAAATAACTACCTGTAAGTGATTTTATATACGCTCAGACAGAAAGCATCTCCAGGTCCTGTGGAGATCCTTATTCCGGACGTACCATGGGGCACCGGTGATTTTACGTAGGGCTCAGTTCTGGAGAACCTGCAACTTTTGAATACGATTTTGCGCATGTGCAAAGACCGAACAACTGTACGTCATAATCGGACGGATGCAAGTTTTGTATAAAGTGAGTTTGTCTGGGGGATATTTTACTCTTATGACAAAGCAAATGATAGAAACGACCTAAGACCATACGGCTTTGTTTCGCACTCTTTCTGTGTGTAAATCGAAATTTAAGTGTTTATCTAAAGTAACACCAAGATATTTCACCTCGCCGGCCCAAGGTATTTCGGCTTTGTATAGCCTGATGGTCGACGACGCATATATTTGAGATGGCGTCAATCCCAAGTCATACGTTTACGTTTATCGTTGTATATGGTGGTCAATAATGTTTAATAAAATGAAATTGGTTCTTTGCTATGAAAAAAAATAATTGATTTGAAATTTATTATTGGAACGAAGTTCCTTACGGCAGGCTTGGAGGAGATAGAGATTTTGCTGCGCGACCGAACTGAAAAAAATGTGATAGTAAAACTGTTACATAGTCTACCCTGATTAAAATTTTCAAAAAATATTTAATGTACAGATTTCGACTTGTTACAGTTTTATTATAGTATAGATAGATTACATTGTTCCTTTTTAATGAAAGCTTTATTTACAGGAAGTTAATAATAATAAACATTATCCTGGTCATAAAAATTAAAATTTAAATATATACTTCTGGTTATCCTTAAAATTATTAAATTGTATTATAAAATACCGCTCCCTTGAAGTATACTCGAAACCAAAACTTTCCTATGAAACGCTCCCGTAATCCGAACACTGCGGAAACGTCGAAAATAAAAGTGTATTTACATCTGATAAATATTATTATGAAACGATCTCTAACAGAAACTAAGGTTCTGTATATTATCTAATATTATTTTGTACATTTCCATTACAATTATCTACATATAAAAAATTGAAAATTTGTCCACCATAAATCAAATGATCTTTATATAATTTTATGGCAACTATGCGTGTGTTGGATATTAACACTACACATCACATATCGTCATCTCTTTTACACACATATACTCACTCATAAGCTGTTCTCTTTTGCCAATAACAATAGTTTCAATAAAACTGATGTTAGTGTACATATAAAAGGTTAATAATCTCCAACACGTTATAATTGAAACCGAAAATTTCCTTTTTTGGTTAAGAAAAAAATTTTACGCTATTAATTTTACTAGAGTTCTTCACAATATTCTATGGTTATTACATTTTATATTGTAATTTAAGGCAGATAAAGTTGTGTTCGGTCGTTTTTATAATATAAACTATGCTACCTCTAATACACCTAACAATTTACGCCAATACACCTGATCATAGCATTCCCGTGTCATATTTTTTATTCTGTATCTATCCGAGACGTACCGTAAAGACGAATGTGAGTTTGTTTGTTTATGACGGTTTCACACAATTTATAATGTAAAAAAGATATTAAAATTTTGCTATAGAACGTTAAGAAATAAAAAAGATCCTTCTTCAAGGAACTCTAAAACGTAGGCGCTTCCAACGGCACCGGTTAATAGGTACTCGACGAATAAAGTTTGCGCTTTCCTTCATTATTACAAACAACGAGTGTTTGACTACAATACAGACAGCCTGTTGAACAAGTTTAACGAAGCCGGCAAGTGCTGAGTATCATCGTAAACAGATTTCTTAAAAAATAATCTCTTGCGTATAATATTAATCAATTACCAACATAAAAAAACCATAGGATATCACTGAATTATAATTAAAGTTAAGAAGCCCAAAAATTCTGTATTATTTGGATTCTATACTATAAAATCTATACCAATAAAAATGAGCCTGTGTAGAGATGACCTCTTAATTTCATTATTTCGATGCCCTGAAATAGACTTTTCGATTTTCCACGGGAGTAACATAAATAACATTATCATTGTTCCTTTTGATATTTGTTACTAAAGAAATGTAAAGTTCTGGACATATTTTAATATAGATATAGATTCTGGCCACAACTTCGCTGGCGTGGAATAGTAAATTTGGGCTAACGTTAACATGCGGCAGAAGCTCTTAAAAGGAAAATAAAAACGATTTTGAAACATTCTTCATTGGTACTCCGCTCCTATTAGTCTTAGCGTGGTGATATATATAACCGATCTTCATCGATAAATGGGCTATCTAAGACTGAAAGAATTATCCAAATCGGACCAGTAGTTACTGAGATTAGCACGTTTAACTAAATAAACTCTTCAGCGTTACAGACGTTTAGAGTTATAGACCATATAGCAATTTATTTCACTGGCCAACAATAAGTTAATGCAACAGCTCCGAAAATTAACCTCTGCTTACCCCGAAAACTATAAAGCGCGATAACATATTTATATTCATTAATAAAAAAGAGGAAGGCATCTCCCTATTCAACGTGACGAAAAACAATTTCTGTATCCACTGCATAGGTGCTAAAAGTGAACGCTCGCGTATCGAGGCGGATTATACAACCCCCTGTCTACCCTTACGTGACTTTTGATTGTGTCGCGACGGAACAGGGTGTTTTTTGTTTTCTTTTCGCTCGCTTCCATAGACAAAAGAATTCAGTCAGCTAGCTCACTCCATTTACACACATGTCGATTCACAAAAGTACCGAAAATTATTAGTTTTTAATATTAGTAAATTTACCTTGTAACCCAACCGTAGCTCACTGAAAAGCTTACAAAGAGAGTCGTCTCTCGAATGCAACTTCTAGAAATGATCTATGGGTGTTTCTTGGGAGTAATTGATTTTAATGTGAATTTTCCATCGCCGTAAATTTTTTTTCGTCTGTCAATTTCATGTGCACTGGCGCACGGCAGTGGAGTATGGGTAAAGTGAAAAGTGTTCGGCAGAGCAACTAACGCCAATATGTGTATCATCTGAATCACTGTATTTATTATGTATTCCGTACTCTAATATACAGATTGAAATTAAAACGTATATTTGGAGATCTTATCTACTATTATCCCATTAACATTGCCATATTCCAAATATTAATTTAAGATTAGAAACGAAATTTTATCGAATAATTTTCCGAAAATGTCTACAATCCGAAAAATAAAGCACTTGTATCGTCGTTTCACAAATCCGTACAGCGTTTTCTTTATCCCAAGGTTTTTTAGTTAAGCGTGCTGAAGTAAACATTTCACTAAAATGGTGCCACTTTAACATAATATTGATAATCTCGATTCCAGGACTGCCGTTAATTATTACGGAGTGAACAATCTGTTCTGATTTGACTAAGGCCGCGAACCCTCGCGTAAAGTTAATTATTTTCTCTCACTTTGTCCGAGATTAATTCTTTTACAAATGCACAACGCATCCGATGTGTTTGCCGACATGTTGTTTTAATTATGAATGTTTACTTTATCACGCTTTGTGTTGATCTCGACAGGAGGTATTTTTTGTGATTCGCGTGTCAATTCAATGCGCGTGTTTCGATTTACAAATACTCTTTTTCTCAACTTTGAGTACAATATGTTCAATTTGTTTATGACGGATATATCATTTTCTGTACGAATGATAAAAAGGTCTCTATATCTTTTGATCACCCTTATATACACGGTCATACGCCTTGTATTTATAAATATCATAGAATGATCACAATCTCTCCCTTGACTATATTAAAATGCAAGGCCGTACTTTGTAGATACATATATACAGAGCGGCCAAAAACATTGAGAATGGTTGTAAGTACAGTAGTGTTAGGCTAAAATGGTCAAGCGAAATGCAATGCACAACAGTATTATCCATCCTTATTTAAATCCGTCAAGTGCCATATATTCCTTTTTTTTTACGTGGGAAAATCCCTTATGTATACCCACCCACCCGGGGGAGAGGATGGGTTATGTCCGACTCGCACGGACTAAAACCCCACGGTGTACCGACAGACCGTGATGTTGGGGCGGCAAGGGATCGTTCTACGCTATTCCCCTTGAATAGCCGCCCCAACGGTCCACCCGGCGGAAGGGTGCCGCCGGGCTCCTATCTATAGAGAGGCAGCTGGGTACACGCCAGCTGCCCCCCTCGTCCGCCGGACCTGTGCAGTGAGGGGATGAGCCCCCCGACTACATCCCCTCAGGTCCGGCTACGGTGGCAGGAGGAGTTGGGCAAAGCGCCGCCTCCTCCTGCCGGTCCTCCGCTGGCGAAGACGCCCACTGAGGGGGTCCGCCTCGCGGGCCCTCTCCGCCGCCTCCTTTTGCGAGATGACTTCCTCGCAAAAGGAGGCCACTGCTCGCCATGCCTGCTCGCTGCCGAGCATGGACGAGACCACGCTCGGCAGCGACAAATCCTCTCCTACACCGCCACCAGAGTGCGGCGCTCCACCTCCCACGCAGTACACTTAGAGAGAGTGTGCTGCGCGGTATCTTCCTCAGCGCCGCACTCATGGCAGGCGGCGGTCGGCTCCCTGCGAGCGATCCGGTGCAGGTACCACCCAAAACAACCGTGTCCGGTCAGCACCTGCACCAGCCTGAACGACAGGAAGCTCCATCTCCTCCCAATCCACTTCCACAGGACCGGGCGGACGGCGTCGACGGTGTGCTTCCCGAAGCGCGCGTCCGCCAGGTCCAGCATTCACTTCCCTATAGCCCCCTCCCGTAACTCCCGCCTTTTAACTTCTATCTCCCTGGGCGCCGGAGGCTCCCCACTACGCCTCTTCGCCGCCGTGAATTCGTACACGGCGGCGGGCACCCCAGCTTTCAGCTCCCAGGGAAGGGAGCCGGCGAGCGTAAAGGCCGCCGCCGATGACACCGTCCGGTATGCCCGGATTGCCCTCAGTGCCACCGTACGCTGCGTACTGCGCAGCGCGCGAAGTGCCATATATCCTCCCCCTAGCCTTCTCAACGGTGCTTAAGTAAGTCCGAATGCATAATGACTACGATGCATATCTCTGTAATTTAATATTCATAATTAATAGCATTACAGACGTCAATAAATACAATTAGAGATTAGAAGTGAAAGGTGCGTACCGAAGTGTTAGTAAATGAAGAGGAGGCCTCCTACGACCGTGACAAAAGCCCAAAGGCGAGTCCTATTTTTCCCATATATAGTCCCACATCCTACCGACCGCATGTGCATTCTTAGTGATCACCAGGAAAGCATCCCGCCGAATTATTTAACCCTTTTCATCCTAATTACAACCGGCGTCAACAAGTAGTATTGAAGGTACTAGAAGCTAACAATATAATTATTAACAGCAGTATAAAAATAATGGTATAAAACTATAAAGGAACTACAAATAATGGGAGAAAAATCTCGACAATATCTTATATACCGGAACCTTCTTCATGAATCACTTTATCGACTGGTGAAACTCGCATGAAAATCCGTTAAGTAGTTTTTGAGTTTATAGAGAACATATAGACAGACAGACGTGGCGGAGAACGTTATTTAATAATATGTACCCAAAATAAATATAGCTGATAACAATGACAATTCTTGTGTTATTCTACTCTTTCGTCAATGATTGCTGCTAATGATTAATTTGCTTATTTGTATCATACTCAAATTTGTAAAAATCACCCCATAATTAAATCAGTATTCTTTGCCCGTATCGTGACTTTGGGTGTGGATATTGTGAAGTGTTCTCTCTTTCACACATCAGTTGTCACATAATCCTTGCTTATTCATATCTTGTGATAATAGTATAATACTAGTTATTGTAATAAAGATCACCTTTAAAACATAATATTTAATAACATGATATTTAAGTCGCGATTTTTGCAAAACACAGGCGACAGCCCAAGCCGAGGTGTGCCGTACACCCTTGAGGTAGTCGCCCAAACATCCCAAGTTCGGTGAAGCTGTAAAGACATTTCCAGGTCAACACCGTTTTCATTTCGAAAAAAAAAAAACATAACAATATTATATACTGATGAAACTTAAAAAACAGGATGCGACGTAAAGACACACGATAGATTTGAAACTTTTTTTGATTACAGGGAAACATTTTAACTATAAAAATGCAAAAAAGGCAACGCGTTACGCGGTGTTCCCAGGCGGTTGCCAATACAACTTGTACCGCGCCCTACGTTGATTACGGTGATCGGACGAGAACCAATATTTCTAACACTATGCAACACAGTGAGCCAATGTGATACAGTATTCCCAGGTGGTCACTCATCCAAGTACATATTCACCAAGAGAACCGGTGTTCTCAACACGTGGAGTGTTTACCGCCTCCCATTTTTCGTCAAACAAAGAGTTTGGCGATCGCAGTTTCAAAGGCTTTCCATAAGGAGTCTTATTCGAAAAAAAGACCTCAATACGAACCATGAAAAAGCTCTGAGATCCCGCTGAGATCCCTTAATGCGAAAACCTTAAAAAATGATGCGTATGCGAATGCCATCGAAGGTGAGCGGGCCTGGCATAATAAGCGAGGAACCCGCGGCGGCGGGCATAAGGCGAAGCACGTGACGCGAATACTAAACAAGACATCAACGTAGGGCCGTAGTGTAAGCGAGAGCGGGTAACATACATTACGAAAAAGGGCTAATAATGCCTGTTCATTTAAAAATATTAACACAAATTATTATTGTGCCAATATAGTATGAATTTATGAAAAAAAAATATGAAACCAATAAATATAAGAAAAAACTTTTTCGGATCAGTAAGCACCTAACTGAAAATCTTCGATATATTATTTCCATTCAGGGTAATAAAACCACGATGAAAACAAAAATACTGACGACCACTTGCACGATTGTTTGAGAATATAAATGCTACCTTTTTTATATGGCAAAGGAACAGGTGAGTCATCTGATATTAAGTGATCCCCACCGTCCATAGACACTTGCAACACCAGGGGAATCGCAAGTATGTTGTTAGCCTGCGTTGGGGGGAAGGAGGGAAAAGGAAAAGGAAAGGCTGAGGAGAGGTGGGCCTCCAGCGCTCTCACTGACCGAACGAAACGCAAGAATGCAAGCACTGTTACTTCACATCGGTTTTCTGGGAGAGGGTGGTACTAACCCGGATGAGCCGACTCTGGTTAGCTGATGCACCGCGTGTTTTACCCCTAATCCGCGGCTGGCTGTAATGCGGCATGCGATAGATGGACGAAAAAAATAATTGCAATAGCCGACTATTTCGAGAGGTCTTAAAGGTTCATAGCTCTTTTATGCGTTTAAAATTGCAATGGGTTCCATCTCATGTAGGCTTAGAAGGAAATGAGAAAGCCGATGCCTAACAAAATTAGCTTTAGCAGAAGGTTCAGAAATAAGTATTCATCCACACTACTCAGAAATATTATATACATTTAAGATAAAATGTCATAACACGTGTAAAGAATATTTTAATTTGGCCTCAAGAGAGAAGGGGATTTGGTACTATACAGTGTCAGCCTCCACCTGTCTCGTGGTTCGCAAAGGCGAATATAAAAAGACCATTACTTATTTCTATTTTTAGATTACGGTCTGGACACATTCCATAAGGAAAATTTAAACACCTTATAAAATTATAAATTCACCTATTTGCAACGAGTGCGGTAAGGTTGACGACATCCATAATTTTTTGAAAGAGTGCAAAAAATATCAAATTGAGAGGTAGCGTTTTATTAAACAGTATAATATTAATACCGGGAATGTGGAGGCGTAACACAGTATTCTGTCAGAACCAATATCGGACTGCTGCAAAGAGCTGTGTAATATATTTAAGTTTATTTAAGGCTGTTTCTGTTTTAAGATGTAATAGTTTTAGTTGTATATAGATATAAGTAAAGATTGAACTGACATGTCAAAAATGATAAAGGTCCCTTAAAAAAAAATGAAGAGGAAAAAAAATTAAGACATTTATCGGTAGAATTGATAAAATTTAATTTCTTTCTATACCCGCTGTCAGTGACACCCCGACGTAACAATGAGAGCCTAACGCTTGATGAGGGGCAAACGGGGACGCGTGAACCTTGATAATATTCCCGGATTAGCCAAGATATATGCATGGGGAGTAACTAGCCGTCGAAATGATACACTTACATAATTCATAACGTAACTTTATGCTCACGAAATATAAAGCTTTACGATGGTAATTTAAAATTATACTTTCGTTTAAATTACGTTTCTTGTTTGGTTTTATGTATCTCGTTCGTACACTCCCACTAATGGGTACCACAATCAGAGTCGTTTACTTGGTTTGAATGTTTCTAATAGATATTTGAAGTGGAAATTTCTTTAGGCGCGTTGAGCGGTATTTTTGGCTGGAAATAAAGTTATGAGATCACGTCATAACATGCCAGTAAGGCGTGACCGTGCGTATAGCGTTTGCGCGGCTTGTGTCTAATAATGATGTTTTGGAGATTATGCAGCCCATCATATATTTGATTAATTTATCTATACTAATATTATAAAGAGGTAGAGCTTGTTTGTTTGTGACGTGACGTTGTAGGGAGTAATCTCAGGAACTACTGGTCCGAATTGAATAATTATTTCAGTGTTATATATCTCATTTACCTAGGCAGTTTATAGGCTATATATCAACACGCTAAGGCTAATAGAAGCGGAGCACAGATGTAAAATGTTTCAAAATCGGGATTTTTTACCTTTTGAGAGTTTCTACTGCGTGTTAGCGTCAGCCTAGAGCAACTATTACTACGCGGAGAAAGTCGAGGACAGGGGCTAGTAAACTATAAAAATAGTAGGTTCATCCATCGGGCCGTACAAGCTCCGGCGAAGGACGTTGTGGATTATAACCTAAAGATAAAGGATCAAAATGCATAAAGCTGCAAATAAAGACAATAACGTCATTAAAAAATCCGGCCTAAATAGTTATCTATCTTCTTCTATACTATAATAAAACTGTAACAAGTCGAAATCTGTACATTAAATATTTTTTGAAAATTTTAATCAGGGTAGATTATGTTATCGATATAGAAGCCAAAAATAATCTTTTTACAATTTTTGTCTGTCTGTCTGTCTGTCTGTCCCTATGCACACGCATCACTCTGAAAGTACTGAACCAATCTTGATGAAACTTGACATAGTGATAACTAATACTACGAGATTACATCAAATATACTTTTTGTCCCATAAAACGCAAAGGGTTCTCCAGGATAAAGGATTAAAGCCTAGAACCTAAGCTCGTATTACTCTGAAAGTACTAAACCAATTTTAACGAAACTTTGCACAGTAATAACTGATATTACAAGGCTACATCCAGGATACTTTTCGTCCCATAAAACGCAAGGGGTTCTCCAGGATAACGAAAAACAAAAATTTGTAGTTAACGTAACTAGACTTTTTTGCGACACCTTAGTACAAGAGCCGACAACGTTGAAAGAATTCTTGTTTAGAATACCTGGTTCTTTAATATATCAATATATATTTTTTTGTATCATAGGAGGCAAATGAACAGGTGGGTCACGTCATGTTAAGTGACCACCACCTCTATATATACTAGCAACACCAGGGGTGTCGCAAGTGCGTTGCCAACCTGTATATGCGGGAGGGTAAGGGAAGGCAAAGGAGGAAAGGAGAAGAGAAGTGGGCTTCCAACGCTCTGACTGACCAAACGAAACAATACAATGCAAGCGCTGTTATTTCACGTCGATTTTCTGTGAGAGGGTGGTATTACAAGGACACTTGGTAGCCGGTTAACGTTGTATTCTTAAAGCGCGTTTTGATTTAATTAATTTTGATTTATGAATAGGTTTAGGAACATTTTTTTTTTCAGTAACTTTTAAACGCAATTAAAAGCATGCATTTATCACAGTCAGACACATTTAATTTTAAACCAATTATTTTTTTCCATAACAAAGAACAAATTTCATTTTATTAAACATTATTGATATTAAGATTTCACCATATACAATGAAACAACGATAAACGTAAGGGTATGTACGTATGATTTGGGATTGACGCCATTTTAAATATATGCGTCGTCGACCATCAGGCTATACGAAACCGAAATAGCTTGGACCGGCGAGGTGAAATATCTCGGCGTCACTTTAGATAAACACTTAAATTTCGATTCACACACAGATAGAGTGTGAAACAAAGCCGCTATGGTCTTGGGTCGTCTCTATCATTTGCTTTGTCATAAGAGTAAAATGTCCCCCAGACATAAACTCACTTTATATAAAACTTGCATCCGTCCGATTATGACGTACAGTTGTTCGGTTTTTGCACATGCGCAAAATCGTATACAAAACTTACAGGTTCTCCAGAACCGAGCCCAACGTAAAATAACCGGTGCCCCGTGGTACGTCCGGAATAAGGATCTCCACAGGTACCTGAAGATGCCTTCTGTCTGGGCGTATATAAAATCACTCACACGTAGTTATTTCGAAAAAGCCGCGAATCATCCCAGCCCTTTAGTGGTATCCGCCACGAACTATGAACCCGTACCCAACGCTGCGCAGTATAGAAGACGACCGCGACACATTCTTACCGACCCTCCTGATTCAATCACGTCAGCGAAAGATCAGTAGCAGCCTGTCTCTTCAAACAAAGCGTGTTCACGTCCACGCCCGCATAATCACTATCACGCCACCGTGGTATTTGGGTAAATTTCGCTCCCGCACACCAGATTAGGCCCCGCTCGGCAACGGCTCAAGCCTAGGTCCGTTTCCTCGGCAGGGAGACCTTGAGTACACTGCTCACGTGATACAGTGACACAAAACTTTACATCACTGCTACAACATCACACACATCACCTATACACACGTGCACGACTACACGCTTACATGCTGTTTTTCTTTTTCAGAAAAATAAACACAACAAAGAGTTCTACCCTTATTTTTCCCTATCCTATCCTGTATAGTTTGGACAAATTTTTCCGACACAAAATACATACAGGAGTTGTTGAGGCACGCATGCTTGGTACACATGCATGTTTCAATAACTTATATACGTATATCTAGATAGCTTAGCTTAGGTTAGATCAGATTTGCCGCTGGGCCACACCGCTGGGGCGGCACGATGAAGTCTATAGAGATCTCGTGCCGCCCCAATAACAGCGGAAGACGTACACCGTGGGGTTTTAGTCCGTGCGAGTCGGACATAACCCACCCTCTCCCCAGGGAGGGTGGGTATCCATAAGGGATTTCCCCACGTTAAAAAAAAAAAGGTTAGATCAGATAGGTTGCTATTTTTGCACAAAACAGGCGACAGCCCAAGCCGAGGTGTACCGTGCACCCCCAAATATCCCAAGTCCGTTGAGTGCCTTCAGCGCTCGACTCAATAGTTCGGTGAAGCTGTAAAGACCTTAACAGGTCAACAGCGTATACAATTCGAAAAAAAAATGCCTCGATAACACACGCTGCCACAATTATCGTTATCTTTATCGTGCAGCCAGTACTGCACTAAACTATAGCTATAGCTATATTCTATATACATTATTTTTATAGCAATAAATCGGTCTAAATATTGAGTAATAACTGAATTAGTGTGGAAGATAAAATTTGTACTTATTTATATCTAAATATAGTAATAACAATATTACTGCTATTCTAACATGGGGTAAGATTACGTTTATTTTTATTTCCAAAAAATAGCATCAAGCACATTATTGTCAATACCAAAAATATCTTTCAATAATAATTCCATTTTAATAACGTTTCTAAGTTAGTGAAAAAAATCTTCCTAAAATTATTTAAAAATCAATATTTTTGTCTGTGAAAGTACGATATGCACAAATAAACGCAACTCTTACCGGCAGCCAGGTAGCCCGTTGTTAGGATGAATATAATGTATAAAACTGGCTTGATTGATTCTTTCCGGTATGGCCTCTACCTATGTAGGTAATTTCGCCAATATCAAGTGTGACAAATACACGTTATGTATTTAATGCCAAATATTCAGTATAACAACGTAGAATAATCTACAATAGAAACATATCAACATAGATAAATTATCAAGAAGTGATAGGCACTATGTTGTGAATGGTACAGAGATTATTTATAAAAATGTATTAGAAAAATATTTAAAATACGTTTTCGAAACAGTTTATAACTCTTAGACTATACTTTCAAACAAGTGACATTTGACGGTCCGGCGCGATGTTTGACGCTTCGATGGTTCATATATTTTTCTTTAATATAAGAGTATAAAAAGGTTTTAATACAAGCTGAAGATGGTTATGATAAAGTAAGCGGTAGAGATGTTTATTTAGTTTTATGTAGGTTAGTTTTTATCTTAATTGAACCTGGTAGATGATTTTTTTTTTTCGAAATGACTACGCTATTGACAGAGCAAGGTCTTAACAGCTTTACCGGACTACAAACAACGGAGTGGTAGATGATGCTACGAACGGGTACTAGGCTTATTTAAAATAAAAATTACATGTAATCTGGGTATATGTTTCAGTGAATCCGTGGATAGTTTGGATTTTTGGAAACGGTAGTTGTGGCTGCAACTGGATACCAGTTTTATTCAATTTTTTCGCGTTTAAAAATACAATGGAAACCAGTGATAACCAATTTGGTGCAGACGAAGTTGCACGGGTCAGCTAGTTATTTAAATAAAACAATAAAAATAGAGAAATAAATTAACATCAAGCTCTACTTTTCAAAGGAGAGGGTGGTTGTGGGTTCAATCCACAATCTCACACATAACTTAGAACTTTTGTACGAAGAGCGACAGTTATCGATTGTGTGTTAATGTTTTGAATAACTATCTTTATATGTGTATCAAATGTGTAGTTACCATCATATAATATAAGCTATGCCTTCTTTGAAACTAGATGGTCGGGTATAGAATTGTGTCCTAAAAATGTATTTACTAGACTAGCTCCACGGTTTCTCTCGTATTTAATTGTTCTCGCCCTCAACCACTAGTGTAGCAATCGTTGTATCACACGGCTCACTAGCACTTTTATATACTTTCTAAAATACAGATGCCTAGTATAGTTAATGGTCGGCTCCTATGAGTCATAGTATGATTTTAAATGGCTTATAACTCCCATCAAGGATTAGCACATAATTCTCAAATAGATTTTACCATATGTGACTAGTAGTTACATAGATAGGGGGATTCAAACAATCAGTCTCGGTAAATTACATTATATTTTAAGATTATAAATGCGACGGTGAATTTCTTTGTTGTATAACGCCTTAACTACTGAACACGCCAAGATAAAATATATAGTAACTGGACAACCGACCCTAGCTCGATTCTTTAAAAAAGATATTTAAATTAAAATAAACTGTTAAGTATGCCTCACAAAATTAGCATTTTATCACAAAAAAAAATAATTAAAAAGATATCTCTTTAGCTGTCACTCGAATTCGAACTGGGGTTCGACGGATTTTCGAAGCAGATGATTTCCATCTGATCTATTTTCGTTTTACAGCGGCGGCTAAATTTACCTTTATATTCTAGCTATATTTTTTAATTGCCTGAAAATTTTGATAAAAAAGTTTTCTATGAATGAAATCTGAATATATAACAATATAAAAATATATAATAATTGCTCGTTTAAAGATACAAGTAAGAGGTTCAGAAAAGGATATACGGGAACATTTCATCAAGAAGAATACTATTCCCAAAATATAGAACATAACCACATAACCGCGAGCAAAAACTAATTACCAATAATTAAACATCAACAGAAAAAAAAACATTTTTTTACAAACTCTAAAACATATAACACAACTGACATAAAAAAACTATACCATACAACATAGCATCGCAAACTCTCTACATAATTAGATTTATAAATATGTATGTAAAATACCTGAAATTTTCTTAAACTACATTTCCAAGAAAAACATCTCATAAAGCAGGACTAATATTCGTTTTATTACCCCTTTATAAATTCCCCTCAAAGTGAAAAAAAAAATCCATTTTAAACTTCACTCGCAGGTCGTTCTTGGAAGAGAAGCTTTCAGCTCGGATTTATAGAGATTTCTTACTAGACTCCTTTCAAAGCGTTCTCCAAGACGATGTTTCAACTATTACGTTGCAGTGAAAAGCCTTTTCAAAAATAATTAAACACTTAGATTTTAAACTGGAATTTAAAATTAAGACGTTAATAAAACTAAGTCTATTGCCACGTCTGTTAGTCTGTTGGTTCGCGACAAAAACAAAAACTACTGAATGGATTTTCTTTAGATTTTCATCGGTTGGTAAAGTGAATCATGAAGAAGGATTATTGCGTTTTATATACATATTTTACTAAAGATATTTCTTTGTAAACAAAATTAGCAGTTTATTTCCCCTCTGCTGTTTATGCGAACGCTACCGCTTGTCCCCATTCTTCTACGGCAAGATCGCTGAATGCGTAGGGTATACTTTATAATTGATTTAAATAGCTTCTACTGAAAACAACGGTCCACTGTTTTGTATAGAACGTTATCTATACTAATATTATAAAGCTGAAGAATTTGTTTACTTGAACGCTCAAATATCAGGAACTACTGTTCCGATTTGAAAAATTATCTCAGTGTTAGATAGCTCATTTATCAAGAAAGACATATTATTCAAACATAATTTCATCTTCTACGTAAACAAAGTAGCGAGAAAGTTAAATTTAGCCCAAAGTACTATTCCACGCGGACGAAGTCGCGGGCAGAAGCTAGTAAAAAAAAATTATTGCAACAGTATATACTGGTAATCAGTTTGTATCGACTTTACTTATTATTCCACTAGATAGCACGTTCCGTGTATTTACGTAATGGAATAAAACATATACCTCAACAAAAAATAATTCTATAATGAAAAATCTACACATGTACAGTTACATATACACAAACGGACAGACAGATATACCTTGCCTGTAAATATGTAAATAAATTAGAATTGATTATAAGAGACAAGAACTTCTGACGAATGGTTTTATTATATACGTTGACTGCAACTACCGGAACACAGCAACAGGTGTTTGGCGACAGATTTTCAACTTGAGGCTGGGTAGAAGAAGCCCTACTTTAATGCTATATTTTCAACACGAAGTTTTGGTTCATCGAGAACTGTGACTTGCTAGGATTCAAAGTAACGTCCATCGAAGCCGTGTCCGAACACACTATCAATCAAACCATCACCATTTCTATCTTATCTTATATTATATTGCTATAAAAAGTCGACGTCTAAAATATACAAATCATAAAAATCGCTTCGATTTCAATTCGTAAAACTCCCTGCGGCCGTGGCGATGATAACGGCAAAAAAAACCCAATCGCTTATTACCTTCGAGATAGATGACTGGCGAAAAATAATTTAAATAACGCTAAATCCGAACCGATAATTCACGGTGTAGAGTCCGACGATCGCTTTCTCTTACACAAAGTATTCATTTTCCGAATATAAATTTTAGATTTTCAACCTCATTACCTCTTATCGGCGATTTAAAAAGGCCCGAAATCCCCCGGCGGCCTCGCGGATTCACTACGCCCTATTATACGCCACTGCCTAAAACTTCTGTGGACGTAATTCGAAATGATTCGAAATAGGGAAATGCTTTTTTAAAACCGCCTCGTGGATTTCGCTCCGAATGAAGTTGTTATTTCCTCATTTTTTTTTCCGATCCGTCGGTCCTCCTCCAGGGAAGCAACCGGACAGAGGGTAATGGGATTTTTTGTAAAGATAACTGCTGGGGCGTTGACAGATCCTTCATTACTGTTTCGAAATCTTTTATTATATTTTACATGGCTTTTGGATGTCTCAATAGTTATTTTACTAACACGTGTTCAATTTACACGGAAAGTATCAATACATATACTATTATTTCTTAAACGTCGTTTCTAAGACAAGACGAAACGAGAAAACCAGGAAATTATATGAATGTTTCAGTTTTCAAACACTTTCAAAATGGTTTATTTAAGAGCGTTCCGAGGAATTAAATAATTAATTGCAAATAACTTTTCCAGTCCTATACGCAATATAATTTGCCAGAATAAATTCCCAAAAAAATATTTGTACGGAATAATCTGATATGAAAAAATATTTCATTGACAGAGAGCTAAATTATCCCTTAAAAAGTAATCCATGACTTAGACCTCCGCGGTTACAATGATGCAGGTCAACCTGATGTAGCAACCAAAATGAATTTATTTTCAAAAGTTAATGGTAGTATTAAAAACATCTTTGTTATGGATTCATCATTTGACTCTACTGTGTATCCATTGGTTTTCCAAAAGATGATACTGGGCATATCACTATTTCTCATAATGAAAAGAGTACATTTAATTAAATATCACCCAGAAGTACCGCCCTCTCATGCTGTCGTGTAAAAGTAATTCAAAATTGTGTTATGGGTTGCGATAAATTTCTTTATTTCCGTAAAGTTATGTTTACTTAGAATTTGAGAGTTTGAGAGTAAGGACATCATGCTTTATTCCCATTAGGTTTTGTAGTTAATGCGAACGAAGATACAGCTAATAGTCATAGTTAATAAATAAGAAAAGACTACATGAAAGTCAATAGTCCTTATAGGAATAAAATAGAATTACATCAAAATTAGTTGGAATGGAACGTTAAAGAGGGGTCTTTACCAAAAATTTCGTACATCTTCCAATATATTTGAAATAGGACCATCATCTCTATTGAGGCCATAGTATATATAATTCTTTGACTTTTTTTATAATCACCAAGTACAATTCATCATCATTGCAACCTATTAGAATCCCACTGAAGGATCATAAGCTTATTGCTGAAAGAAGGTATGAGCATAAATACCACGCTAACCCGTGACGTTTTGGCGATTTCAAAACCAGATATACACAGTTCTATATCTTCTCACGTACGATGATATTTCAGGAACATTTTACAGGTTCAGGTTTCCGCGAGATGTCTTTTTCACCGTCAGGCGATAATGTTACATATTTAAATTCGTAAATGGACGCGAATTCAGAAAAAATTGTTGGTACATGACAAGGTCTGTACCTGCGAACATCAAATTGACATTCGAACGAAAATTATTGTAAAATTTTACGAAGAAATCACCTTCCCGTACCACGAAGTCTGGTGCTATCATACGAAGACTGGCTCAGAATAAATTTTATACGGTTTGGAATATATATATATATATATATATATATATATATATATACATCCAAAACTAAAATGTCTGAAATGGGTGAACCGATTTTGATGAAACTTTTAATCACACCTATTATTACAAGAGTTTTAGAGTATAATTTAGTCTACGTATTACTCCGCTTTACTGTAAAAGCTAAATAGCAACAAGAAAGACTTAACAAGTTGGACTTAAAAACATACAATTAGTCACATTTGATGCCCATGAAAAAACAAGTCAAAAGCTTTTAGACGCAGAATTATCTAGAGTCCCCAACCAATCTCACAAAGGCCAAGAGAGACGTAATTGAATATGATTTTTTTTTTGGAAGTTGTGCCCGACTGGGCTAAAAGCGCGTAATATGTTTACAATCTATGTATGTTTTATTTAATTGTCAAGATATGTGAGCAAAGACGCATGGTAAGTCTCTTATGGTAGGTATCTTGGTACGAATGAAATATATAATATTTAAAAACAAGGTCTTTGAATCAGAATAAAAAGTTTTGTAGTCGAATTGTTTGTTTATATTTATATGTGCATACTATTAAAAAAAATTAAATACCAGATCGAATAAATTATGTACAGAAAATTCTAAACACAGTCTAAGATTTTCTCTGTAAGGAATATTTATAATATAAGCAATCGGTCAACGTCACACGAGCCTTCTTGAAAAACACTCAACCGAGACAAGTTTATTCAAAACACGAAAAGTATCTCACGGAAGCATTAGTATCTTTATTATACTTTCAAATGCACACCCTCGTAAAGTTACCGGAGACGCGAAAGGTAAGTATGTAATTCGGGATGGGACCCAAATCTTGATCCGTCCTAGGCGAATTGATTGGTAAGGGACTCGGTCGACGGTGACGTAGGATTCTCGACTCTGTTGAAATGTATTATTAGATTGTATCCGTTTGTGGTAGAGGAAATTTATGATGATTCAAGAGAAAAGTGGGTTCTTTGTTGGCAGGTGTATAAAAATGCGATGCGATTACCACATGTTTTCCTACCACTGTCTTTAAATACACTTTACTTACCAAAATGTATTCAATTTTTAACTGTCCCTTAAATATTCCCTTAACTATTACGTACACTATCTATGTACTTGTACTTTAAGTATATTTCAGCGTTATGTTCCCAGATTAGGCTCACTCGGCATCGGCTCAATCCTAGGTCCGTTCCCTCGGCGTAGAGCCCTTGAGTGCGCTGCTCGCGCGATACATTGAGACAAAATCTTACATCACTGCAGCAATATTACATATATCACCTCCACACACGTGCACGCATACACGCTTACACATGAAAGTGGAAGGGTTTTGTTTCTTCCCCTTATCGAACTGAAATAGTTTAGAAGATTATCCGATACGCAATATATATAAGAGGTGTTGAGGTATATTATGCTTGGTACACATATATGTTCCAACAACTCATATATGTATGAATAGTTAGCATAGGTTAGCTCAAATTGGTCGGGAATTGCACTTCTCAGGCTTGCTTACTTCGCTCACTTAGCTTGAAGGAACTACCTTTTGCGAATAACCTGCCCAGTGTACAAAATAAAAAGTGCAATATAGTATTCATTCAAAGTTTAAAATCCAAAAGGCACCCCGAAGTATACCAAAAGAAATAGTTACGATTTTTTTGAATATATGTTTCTATTATACATTTTTTAAGCAGCTGCGTCATCAATCGATCGATGATTGAAGTTATATTGTAAATACATAAGGTAAATTAATGCCATTCAGTACGACTAGAAGTGGCGCACCTGATGGACGACGAGCTTTGTACGTATCGTAGGGTCCCGTACCTAGGGACTAAGAGATAAAAGGACGGTAAATATACAAATTAATTGATTGATGTTACCGAGGGGATTATATTGAAAAAGGACTCATTTTCAATTCTCTATTCCGATACCCCTACTATTTATTTTAGAAAATAAGCCCTGTGAATCTATTGCAAGATCATTCGTAAACCAGACCCAGTACCAGATGTCAAGCAAAAAAGATATATAGCTATTAATGTAATGTAGGTTTTACGCTGTGCGAGGATGAGATAGTATTCTAGATTATTATTAAAGATAGATTTTTAATGTACTCGAAATATATAGAAACACGGAGAAAGAGAGAGTGGGAATCGTTGAAAACTATAGCACATTATTTTCTAAGGGATCGTAGTTACACTCACGCACTTTTCAAAAATATTCGCTCATGTGTATTATTAACATTGTTAATGTGCATTAAAATATATCAAAGTATTGCTGAAAATTAATGTATAACCACCTCCATACTGTATTCATCTCATTTTCATCACACACAATTTTTTTTTATATACATATGTTTGGATAACCTCAATAGGACCACTGTCCTGCGGCAAATTATACTAGGTTAATAGGTCCAAGACTAATTTCGAACGCTTCATGTAACAATGATTGCTGCTAATACAACAACATTTCAAATACCTACAACACAACAGCGCGAGCATCGCGAATTTGAGGTACAAATAGGTATAGCTGTGCTACAACCGCCCGAAATTCTAACTGATTCTACATCTTTTAGGAAGGCACACGAGAGCTACAGGAGTTGGTATATTATTTTACAACTACTTATTACACTTCATTATTCGTAATAAGAACGTCGGGATTTGAGTACGAAGTCTCATATTTAAGCGACTATCGAGACGTGAAACATATAAATAATAATCAATTTTTGGAGTGGAGTTTTGGCCTAATCCTAAGTCCGTCATGTAGTTCTTTCATATTTTATTCATAATCTTCTATTAATTGACTCTATGTTCTCTAACATTAGTGGTGTTTTACGTAATATATAGTTCGGTTGGTGAAGTGGATGGAAAATAATTCCACGAAGCATACATTCTGAAATACAACAAAAACTCCCTGGAAAGTTTTAAAAAGAGATGTTAGAACATCGAAATTATCGCAAGACTCTTGTAATATTATTACGTAGGTAATGACAGTAATAATCTGGTAGATTGATTGCCAGAATTAAATTAAAAAAAAACATCAAAAAGTAAACTCACCAAAAATAACCGAATCCATAGTAATGCTTTAAAAGTTTACTATTGGTGGGAAAGATCAATCTCCGAACCGCATAAAAACATTAGAACTTTATATAGTGATGGATCGCATATCGTTCGACTGAGACTTCATACCTCGTACTGGGTTTAATTTAATTCTTTTTTTATATTCACCTATCAGAATCTCGTGACTTTCACAAACTTTTTAAGTGATAGAACAACTTATTTGAATGGAAGGTGATTATTAACACAGAGCTATATTACGAGAGAGTGAGAAGTCTAAAGTATTATCTTTCTAGGTTTATTTTAGTAATATATTAGTACGTGAAGCAAAAACTTTTACCCCTTTTTAAGTGAATTGCGTGAATGGATGAACTTCAAATTTGGCATAGTTTAAGTTTATATGGCGGAGAAGTGCAGAAAGCTATTAATTTCATATAAAATGCATTAGAAGCACATTAAATTAATCAAAATATGCATTACTCACACTACTGCTTGAATTTTACACAACATATACACACATGTAAATAAAAACGATATTTTGGAAGCCGCCAATAACGGACTTCAAAAAAGATTGCGAAGGAGGTTGCTATGCTCGACTGTATGTATTTTTTTTTACTCTTACGTTCCAATTACCCTTTTTCATCCTACATTCAATATTGATATTATAACATTTAACTATTATTATAATATTTATAACATGACTTACGGTCCATACATTACATGCTATTTGAATTTAACTTAAATTGCAGGTTAATTTTACAATAATATAACAATTTTAAATTATCTCATATATTAATACGTGAAACTAAAACTTTGTACCCTTTTTTATGTGAATTGCGTCAATGGATGAACTTAAAATTTGGCATAGTTGAAATTTATATGGCGGAGAAGTGCAGAAAGCTATTTATTTTATATATATATATTTTTTTTTATTGGGGTGTAAGGGGCGTTGTGGGGTGTAAGGGGTGTCGAGTAACATCTTAAGACTTGAGACACCAAAGCCAACCTCACCTGCACGTGGTGCACCCTGCTGATCAACGAACGAGGCAATGGCGATAGCGGGGTGGTAGGGTTATAAAGACCGACTGGGTTGCAATCACCATGTACATGGCGAAAAAGCCCGTCATAGTGACTCGCTTTTGAGCGTCGCGTTTCGGGATCAGCGTGTGCATATCCAGTACCGGGTGACTTTCGTCATTATGGCCGGCATGACAGTGGCGACCGACGATGGATGATCTGTCTCGCGGTGGTCGCCACTGTTCTTGGATTGTACTATGCTTACCATCAGGCAGAGAGCGGTCACTTTGTCGTGCTTCAATAAAAAAAAAAAAATGGAACCACTGAAACAATTATTATTCTCTTGGGTCTTATTAGATGTCAAAATTTTTAGGTGACAGGAGTGCTTTTACTTCATGTCACTTGGATTCATGTTGTCATAAGAGTAAAGCAATATTACCAAAGGCAAAGTCAATACTATAATGTTTATTATTTTTAAGCTATTGCATAGCTTCTATCGCGGGCCTTGAGCGTGGAGACTGAATCCAAAAATTCCGTAACGAAAAAACCTAACACCCCCCACTCTGCCTACCATGTAGATCAGCCGAGCGTTCGCTTAACGTATATATGGTACGACTGTACAAAGCTCGCACGGATCGAGACGAGCTGCTCCGAAATCGGACGAATACGTAATCAGCTGTTTGTGAGAAAGTATACTGGTGTATAGATATTTATCATCTATGTACAACAGTGAATATCTGTACTCGTATAATTTGTGTACAAAGTGTTTTCCTGAATAACCTACATGTATTGTAAGATAATAAAAATATTTTGAACAATATTAACCTCTCATTTATTTAATAAAAGAAAAAAAAATGTTTTCTTATCGGTCACCACGCTCAAAAAGTGTAACTTGAATTAATATCAAAGAAAAAAACCAAAGGAAAAAAAAAACTGCATAAATAAAATAAATAAATAGTTATAATTGCATAAGTTAATAAAAAATGCTATGCAATAGCTTTACCGCGGCAGTCCCCGAGTGCCACACGTTTTTTTTTTTTATAGTAAACTCACTTCAAATGATGATTTATTAAAAATATGAGCCAAATAATATCTTGTATAACCAAAATAAGAGTTTTGTTCATAAAAGTAATCCATGACTTATACCTCCGCGGTTAACCTGATGTAGCAACAAAAATGAATTTATTTTCAAAAGCTAATTGTAGTATTAAAAACATCTTTGTTTTGGATTCATCATTTGATTCTACTGTATTATCCATTACTTTTCCAAAAGATGATACTGGGTGTATTACTATTTCTCATAATGAACAGACTACATTTCATTCAATATCACCCACAAATACCACCTAGTCATGGTATCGTGTAAAATTATTTGAAAATTGTGTCATGGGTTGCGATAAATTTCTTTATTTTTGTAAACTTATGTTTACTTAGAATTTGAGAGCTTTACCACCTGTTTTTTGATTCAAATTTATAATTCATTTCAATTTTCATTTACATATACATTTCTTTTATGTTTATATTATTAAAGATCATGGTAAATAACTGAGTAACCATGATAAGCCTTTGAATATAAAAGATGCCCTTTGACAAAAGAATCCTAATAAAGTTCTAACTTTAAAAAATCAATGAATTATGGCCGATTGTCGACCACTGGGCGCCCACTAGTTATAACTCGATGTGCTATAATTCATACACACAGTCCCACGCCCGCCTAACCACAGATCACGCCGCCGTGGTCTGGGGGTAAATTTCGCTCCCGCACACCAGATCAGCCCCCCCTCGGCAGCGGCTCAAGCCTAGGTCCCTTCCCTCGGCGTGGAGCCCTTGAGTACGCTGCTCACGCGATACAGTGACACAAAACTTTAAATCACTGGTAAAACATCACCTACACATACGTGCACGCCTATACACTTACACGTTGTTTTTCTTTTTCAGAGAAATAAACGAGAAAGAGTTTCTCCCTTATTTTTCCCTATTCTATCTTATGCTATATACAATAGTCTAGAGATTTTTTTCCGACGTAAAATACATATAGGAGTTGTTGAGGCACGCATGCTTGGTACACATGCATGTTTCAAAAACTCATATAGGTATATCTAGATAGCTTAGGTTAGCTCAGATAGGTCGCGATTTTTGCACAAAACACCAAGCCGAGGTGTGCCGTGCACCCTTGAGTTAGTCTCCCAAACATACCAAATCGGCTGAGTGCCTTCAGCGCTCGCCTCAATAGTTCGGTGAATCTGTAAAGACCTTTCCAGGTCAACAGCGTTTACATATCGAAAAAAAAAATGCTATAATTTATAAGATTTCTTAATATGTTATATTTTCCAATAATATTCATATATCATCATCGTCATCAACCTGTAAAGACCCAATGCAGCGCCATAAGTATGGGCATAGTTACCACTTTAAGAAATGCACTGTTCAAGGTTTTCCCATATACAATAGTACAACAACATTTTGGAGGTTTAGGTTTCCTCATGATATTTTCCATCATCATCAGGCGATAGTGATGTCGGGGTTCCTACTTACGGCCATCGGCTTGATATTCCACTGGTGAAATCACGAGACCACCGCGATTTTTTAAATTACATAAGTAACCTCTAAAAAAATCTATACTCATATTATTAGGCTGAAGAGTTTGTTTCCTTGAACGCGCTAATCTCGGGAACCGCTGATCCTACTTAAAATTCGTATATGTCACCAATAAGACCAATAGGAGCGGAGCTTCATTGAAGAATGTTTCAAATTCTGAGTTTTTTAGCGTTAGCCCATACGCAGAAGTCGCGGACAGAAGCTAATGCGAAAATACAACTCATTAAGTAAGATTGAAATCTGGCACGTTTGACTCTCTCTACTTGATTTTACTACTTTCAGAGTTCAGGTGCTCAAGTCCATGAGATAAACTTTTTATTTTATTTTAAGACTATAAACGTGTCCCTCTCTTGCATTCAAACCGGTAGACACATTTAAAAAAAACGAGCAAAAGGAACGGAACATCACAACAAACTTCCGACAGAAAAAAATATCCACGCCATCTTTATATTTCAAATATAAATTTTTTTCCAGCATTTTTATTTAGACGACGGACAGAAGGGGGAATTTTGTAAAGTAAATAGTAGTGAGAATTTTCCAAGCAGAGAAATACATTTTAGTCTGAAATTATGCACGTTAGGGCACCGCTCGTCTATAAGCGTTTTATACACTAGCGATCCGCTTTGACCGTGGCAATCGTAAGGATGCAATGTGTTAATGTAGCATCATATAGAACCAAGCGATGTAGATACACACATGGACAATACAATCCATTATTTGCACTCGTAATAACGGCACTTTATCAAAGTAAAGGGACCGATGTACCCACAAACATATTTTGTTGTTGTGCATAATGTTCAATCTGGGATATCTTCTATGATATTCACCAAATGATTTTTTTTAAATATCATAGAACGAACAGGTGGGTCACCCGATGTTAAGTGATCACCACCGTTCATAGACACTAGCAACACCAGAGGACTTGCAAGTGCGTTGCCAGCTTCTGTTGGTGAGGAAGGGGGGAGGGGAAGGTGAAGGGGAAGAGAGGGAAGGAAGAGGGAGGGAGGTGGGCCTCCGGCGCTCTCACTGACCGAACGAAACGCAATAATGCAAGCACTGTTACTTCACATCGGTTTTCTGTGAGAGGGTGGTACTTTCCCGGGCGAGCCGACCCATTCATACTGAAACTAGTTATAGAATCAGCGTGGCTCAACCACCTACAAAAAAGAACAATTTGGAACAATGTTGAAAAGAACAATATGGATTTCTATTAAATACATAAAGTTAATTTACATATCTATACTTCCATAGTAGTAGTATAAGACTGAAGAGTTCATTTTCTTGAACACGCTAATCTCAGGAATTACTGGTTCGATTTCAATAGATCGTTTATCGAGGAAGGCTATAGGGTATAAACCTTCACACTAGGACAAATAGAAGCGGAGCCCCAACGAAGAATGTTTCAAAATTGGGTCTTTTTTCCTCTTGAGAGTTTCCGCTGCATGTTAACGGTAGCCCGGAAACGGACGAAGTCGCGGGTAGAAGCTAATAATTAATAATACTTTTGGATAGTCTTGTGCAGTTTTGACGAACTAGATGCAAACAAATACCATAAGTAACAAATTTAATAAAATGCTTTTAATCAACAATCATTCAAACTGCGTACAAGATATACAAATTAAAAATCAGTAAGTAATATGAATATATTATTCGCGTTACTAATTATTATACACTAACAGCTTGTCTTCTTACCAACGAACGTTGGCTCTACCACCGGAAAAAATGAGACAGATCTTCGCTTTACAGTATGACAACTCAGCAACTATAAGTTAGTCTGACAATATTTCTGAAGATCACACTATTGACTTTTGTATCACTAACAGTCCCTCACAATTTATATGCAGTTTTTTCCAACCAAAATTTTCACTTTACCGTATGATTTCTCAGATATTTTCTTCTATTAAAACACTGTCCTGATAGTTACAAATACATTAAAAAAAAGAATTAGCAAATATTTTTATGTTTATTTACATTCCGAAATTGCATATTTATTGATAGATATAAATGAACAAAAAGCAAACTTTCGTTATTAGATTATAATACGATTACAAATTAAATATTATAGTGGGCGCTAGTTTGGACTTCCGTCTGGAATTGACTGACCACTATTAGTTTTTTTTTTTTTTTCGGACTGACTACGCTTTTGACCTGGCAAGGTTTTAACAGCTTCACAGATTTTATTGGGGCAACTAGCTCAAGGGTGCACGGCACACCTCGGCTTGTCTGTTGCCTGTTACATGCAAACTCGCGACCTATCTTAGCTAACCTAGCTAACTATTCATATATGTTTGAGTTGTTGAGGCGCATATGTGTACCAAGCATACACGCTTCAACAACCCCTCCATATATTTTTTATCGGAAAATTAGAGTTTAGTTAGTATTAGGTCCAAACGTGTTTCGTTCCGTTACGGAGCAACACCAAATCGTCAATCAATTTCACGCGGAAGTGCAAAGTAGCGTCTGCTATAATATATATGGTATATATTTATTGATGGATTTCCGTAAAGTAACGCCTTCTTAAATCAAACATCGACTACACATATTCCCATTAAACATAGTTCACCATTAAGTTTTTAAATTCAAAAGGAAAATCAAACACATTTTATATCCATGACTTAACAATATTCAGTAAATTAAATTTGAATATTCTTGATTATATTTACCATATTTAATTCATTTCCATGGGTTAATTTTATAGATTAGGTTTTTTTATAGATGAATTCATTTTTACTCTTTGATTTATTCTTGTTCTATTTTTTTATTTTTCAAATGGTTATTAATATTTATTGTTACATAATTTAATTTTTTCAATAGTGTTTATAATGTAGGTTGTGTTAATGTGATAAAACGTTCTAGTTTTAAGTCTAGTAAACTCTTTCTTACCATTATTATTATATTATTCGTCGGAGTGGTTACTATTGCATTATCCATAATTGTAAATAACATTATCCATAATTGTAAATAAATTAGAAATTTATCAACCTGGGCGATTATATTATTGTACATTCAGTTCATTTTAAATCAATAACCAAGAATGGAGTTGTATAATGACATTCAATCAGTTAATTAAAGAAAACGGTTCTGGCAGAATTAATACCTAAACAATCTGTACGTAGTTATCCAGACATAGTAATGTTACTTTGTAAAAATAAAGATAAAATACTAATGGTACAAGTAGTGGATACTATTCAAATTTTAATGTACAGTTACGTATGCTAAAATATAAGTATTTATCATCAAACTATTTTTAGTAGATACAAGTCCTTCAGTTATACCACATTGATACGTCAAAATTTAATGGATTTTCTAAGTAAAAATGATTGTAATAATAGCTTAAGTTTGAAGAAATGCTGTGGTGAGTGAATAGTACAAACGAACAACGGTCATTATGACTGAAATATTCATATAAAAATGGGTTAGTTATATTACCTTCAATTACTTTTACTTTATTTTAGTACAATGTATTTTAGTAAGGTCCTGGAACAACCTAAGATAGGCTCTAACACAATATTTTTTTTAAACAGAGATAATTTAATCGACTTCATAGTCGCGTTGTTTGGTTAAGCAATTCCATTAGAGAGACTGCTCCATTATTTTTCGACAGTAAGTAAACCATGATTACAGTTAATATTGTCTGTTAAAACCTTTTTTTAACATGAGAAAATCCCTACGCATACCCACCCTAGCCGGACAGCTGAGGGTGGGGTATGTCCGACTTACACGGACTAAAACCCCATGGTGCCTCCAATTACCTATAGGCCGGGAAGCAGGAGCTGCCACTGGCAATGCGTCTACTCCCCGGCGGATGACGACCCCTCATTACGGGCCTCGTCGCGGTCGAGGGGTCAGGATGGTAGATACCTCAGGAGAGGGCGAGAGTTGCCCTCCCCGACGATCGTGGGAGGAGCATCGGCACAACGTGCTTCAACCACACGGGCCTACGCAGAATAACTGTCAGGGCGACGGACGTGCCTGCATGTATCGCCCGCAGGCCCTTTTACGGCGGCCTCAGGTCATTGCTGACCCCGCGCTACCGTGATGGTCGATCGCGGGAGGGGATCTGGCTGGTCTGGGTCCCTCTCCCTCCTCCGTCACCTCCTTTGCGAGCATAACCGTATGTGTTAAAACCTAACCTTGCAAATTAATAATAGTGAAAAATGTTATTACAGAAATTAAAGCAAAATTAAGTATCCACAAGCATAAACCGCTAATCGCTAGATGACAAATCGCTGTTAGATAGACCACGAATTTATTTTCTTTTTATAAAATGTTCATTACCGCCTTAAAGGAGACAAGTGAAGCAAAAAATATGCTCGCTCCTCGCCTACTATTATTAGAATGCTCATCAGCAATGAACCGGGAATAAACGAGTACGGTTTTGTCCGAGACCACGCAGAAGTTGACGTCTGGGAATCTCGGACGGACGTTATGATGCCAATCAAGTCTAGGTATACTGACTACATGAATTTCGGTGAAAATATTCGTGCAGTTTTAGTGTAAAATAATGTTCTATTTTATTATTTAAAAATATATGATGATGACAATTTCACCTGATTTGAAATGTATACGGCGGAAGATTAACTGGTGAAATCTTAAGGGGAAGAGCTAACCTTGCTTAATAGCCCAGCCAAATTATTAGCTATCGAGGAGGCGCCATCGCTTGAAAAAGTGTTCGTATGTACATATCCATCCAAGATACATGGCCTTCATCATTTCGACTTAAAACTTTATGTTAGAAAATATCGTTCGATTTGAATCGTTAATTACTAGCAGAATAATAATGTGATAATAACTGTTTAGGTCACATTGGATAGAACACATCCGAACGTGTTTGTCGTATAGCGTTTATTTTGCCCGTGATGTCATAGCGTCATGTAAAATTACAAATTCGTGTAACTTGCGAACCAATATCTCTGCAAGAACGCATTTAGTTAGGATGTTGGAAACAAACAGAAACAATGAAACTAATAGCCAAGATATATGTAAAATGGGTATTTAATTAAAAAGTAGTTAATATGCTCGTATTTATAAAAAAATTAAAAAAAAAGGTAAGCTCGCATCAAAAGGAGTCTGAAAACCTAAAATATTTAGCTACGAGCAAACACGAGAGCTACGGCAGCATTAAAAAAGAAATGAAAAAACAGGACAAAGCAATAACGTAGGTGGAACGTCTGTTACGATTTTATGCCGAAAATTTTCGTGGAAAATCTACAGTGCGAACATTGACTACACCTGGTTGCCTTTTTTTAATATTGTCAAGTATAATACACAGAATACTCACTTTTGTAGTCCGGTGAAGCTGTAAAGGTCTGTCAGGCCAATGTCGTAGGCAGTTCGAAAGAAAAAGAACGATCCTTAACAGACTATGGCCATGTCTAACAACTAACTTCAAAAGGCCGAGAATTGAGTTGGATCATCTCGTATACGCATATATGTTAGCAACAACACCTTTGAGAACGGAGTTTCCCGGACTGTAAGTTTAAGTGCTACATCAAGCGGGTTTTGGGTATCAAAAGACTATTATAGAGTGGATCAATATGTGAACAATGGTGATACCTGTAAATTACTCTTCTCTGTGCATGTAAAACCAATTGAAATGTGTAATATATCCTAAATATATATATATATATATATATATTTGTTAAAAAATTAACGAGATAGAGTTTCTAGTTGGTTCTTTTCGGTTTCTTCTCGATAACCGGGTTGTTTCTAAACCGGTGTTAAATTTGTCGTTCATAAACGCCTTGTTAGGCCCTAAGCCTAAATTGTTCTTAGGGCCCAAAAAAATAATTGTTGATTTTGGAGCACTGCTGGTCTCCGTAAGTAATACGTGTGGTATTGATTGGAGCACATTCGAATGTCGCACAATTGTTACCGCCTTTGAAATACAACGCCACAAACCCTTCACTATGTAGTTTCTTTTCGAACTGACTACGCTATTGACCTAGCAAGGTTTTAACAGCTTCACCGAACACCAGTTTACTATGTGGAATTACTCGTATTCGTATGAGAATATTTATATTTATTTGTGCGCGTAATGAGGCCCATACCACCGCTCCGCTCTAATTAAATTTCAAATCGAATTACGTGCGAGTTAATGGTATCGAAAAAATCAACAGCTTTACGCGGCACCAGGTCGAGTGGGAATGAAGTTAAGTATACGCGCGCTTGCAATCTACATAATTGACTCTCAAAAAAATCCTCATCTCTGTTATTCGAATACAATAAACATACGAATGAACTTAAATCATAATATACTTAATTCTATTTAATTTTAGAACGCGTTCGATATTTGAAGAGAAAAAAATATTTTAAGAAGATTGCAATTTATATAACACTAGCAACCATTTGCGAAATTGCATGCGTAAAATAGAGCACAATGTTAATAACAATAATCCAAACGTAACATACTAGAAGTTACTAGTATTAAAATATTTTTTATATATAATTGATACTCCACTGCCATTTTTTTAATATAGTATAATAATTTCTCATTATGTGTAGAAATTTATAAGTGATTGATAAATTGTAATATCGTTTCATAAATTGTTATGCTAGATGCCACCATTGCCAGATTCTGAGTATTTTTCATTAAAGAGGTTGTATGCTATTCATTATAGGTTAATAAGGCACTGGATAGCACTATCTTACATACTGTCCTTTTGATATTTTATATTATAATCTAACACGGACAAATTTATGAGTAGTTGTTAGTTTATTTTAAAAATAATCATTAAATATCATAGAAATAAAAAGTCTTAAAACATGAGACGCATAGAAGTCACACATAGGTCGAGATATTAAATAATTAATAAAATCTCAGGACCGTGTTATATCAATCGTAGAACCAGGTATCTGACCAAATTTTTTCCCATTTACAACTCCACAAACGTACAAATAAATATTCAATTCAATACATAGAAAAGTAAAAAACATACAATGAAAATAAAAAAATTACCGGATATAGGTTAATCGAGCATAACAAAAAAAAAACCGGATGACCGGTACCCGATATTTCGACTAAACGGCCTTCCGGTAGAATTATATACAGAGGAAGACAGATAGGTAAGAGCGTTTTTGACAGTAATACAAATACGATCAGTCTCTTTCAGGCCGGAGGGAGGATTATTGCCTCAAGGGTTGCTAAAGATCGCGTCCAAATTGCTTTGAACTTTAATGAAGATGAAAAACAAAAATATTTTGAAATATACCTTATCTACCGGCGTACTAAAGACTGGAAATGACTTTTTTAATGGAATAGAATACCCCTTCTAGTTCTTGTGAATTTATGCACGTGAAAATTGTATCCTTGTTTGATTGATGATTGTTTTTTCCTTTTCCAATTAAAGGCTGTCTTTTATTTTTTGGTATTATCATTTTAGTATTATATTTTGTTTTTTATAATTATTTTACAGATTAATAATATGATTAGTACTTAACCCCTATATAACATGTATAAGTTACTAAACAGTTTTCTATCAACCAGTAAAAATATCAGAGTTTAAGAATAATAGTTAACAGAATTGAAAGAAGAATCAATTATGGCTAGTTCAGAATCCATCCTTATTTTTACTAACGTGAGGAAATCCCTTATGGTTTTCCCCCGAGAGGGTGAGAGAATGGGTTATGTCCGACTCGCACAGACCAAAACCCCACGGTGTACCATCCGACCGTATTGTTGGGGCGTCAAGGGATCGAACTACGCTATTCCCCTTGGATAGCCGCCCCAACGGTCCGCCCGGCGGAAGGGAGACAGACTGGGCACACACCAGTTACCTCCCCTCGTCTGCCGGACCCGTGCAATAAGGAGATGGGCCCCCTGGCCCAGTCCAGAATCCATCCTAGAATATACAAAATAATCTACATTTACGAGTAATTACCTATAAAACCTTTGATTTCAAATTAATTTTTTGATATCTATTACAAAATTGCCGGATACCAGCATCCGGTTTTCCTCTTGTGCTCGATTAACCCGACAGACACTTTGATTTCGTAATATATTTATAATGTATTATTACATCGACAAACTCAGACGACATAAAGAATACCCTCTACCTTAGGGTTCTGGTGAACAAATAAATGGATAGCACCACACAATAACCCGTTAATTATTTTGTAAGTAATCTGTCACACATAATGTAAATAAAACGTGTCAAATACGAAACAGGCAATTTACCGAATTGTCGATCCTTTGTAGGGACCGACCCTAAGATCTTTAGGCTTAATGAGGTTAAATACCACGGCATCACGAGTTCTCTGAAAATTTTGGCTTGTAAATAGGGTAGCCGCATTCTTCCACCTTAAACGATGTCATCAGCCGCCAACCCATCAGCGAAACACATAAATGCCATTGAAACTTTTTTATTTCACTCCACCCTGAAATTAAAGCCGCTCGAAACTTTCTTATTAAAGGTATCCAGAGGACACGAACTCGTCTGAAAGATAAAAGCCGGAGTTTGAAAATCGTGACGGCTTTCACGGATTGACGTGACTTACTTTGTTCTAATGTAAAACATGATGTCATGTTTTTTTTATTGGTTTAAACCTATATTTTTTAAAATAACTTCAGCTTTCAGCCTATACAGGATCACCGAAATACAAAATTCAGAAGAATATTTTACAGCGTTGTAAGGTTTGTACATGTTTACGAAAATTTTGTCGATCCGCTACTTTGACTTTAACTAAAACGACAAAAAAAAACTGTTATTTAGAGAACGAACAAATAAGAAAGCGATTGAGTGTTTAGGACACCTGATTAATTGAACTATATCAGATCATGAGCCGCATTTTATTGAAAAGCAACGGCAACATGAAACTAACTACACTAATTTTACTGTGGCGCCATCTCTGAACAACAAACTAAATCTTGTGAAATTAAATGTAATGGAAAAGTTTATTTTCACCTGGATCAATTACGCTGAGATGTTTCAAATAACCAACATTTCTTATATGGCTTGCAGTAGTATTGCAACATTCATAGCCATATGTTGTAGATTTATGTAGGCAATTAGACTACCTTTGCTAACTTGCTAATAAATACATCACAGTGCCTTCCTATTGTCGTATTTCGAAATCAAGTAATTATATAAACAGCTGCTGCGAAACTTGCTAGCTGCATTGACAGCAACGATTGCCGAAAGATTACGAACTTTTTAGTACAGTCCAATATTTGCATTTTGCTTACCATCAGAGACAGAGCCATTAATTTATTGTGCTATAATAAAGAAAAATGAGCTATTTACTTACAAGTAAATATACATTGCCCATTTTAAAAAATCCCAAAAACAATAAGTGCCTCACTCATCTGGAAAGGGTCCCGCTGGCTTCGTGGCCATCGTGTTTCTAAGTTCACAGATGCTCTGAAAAAGTGCCTTTAGTTTGCTTTTGAAACCGGTTTCCGCGGCGTTGCAGTCTCATCGGCTTTGTCGCAGAATCGCAATTTCACAGTTGCCGGTCTCAACTGAATATTCTATTAAGGGTCGGGGCCACACAGGGTAAATTATTCTGAGACTGTTTAAATTAAGTGAAAATGAATGTGATTAAATGTCTCGCTGCCTTGAAAGAGGCTTTATTGAATAGAAGCTTTTATCAGCGGCTGTTCCCCTATATATCGCCGCACCCTTAGTGAAGTTGTAAATGAAAGAGGTTTATCGCTATCACACAGAAGTTGAATGATTTTACACTAAGATTTATTATCTTTTTCTGTATTGATCAACCCTCGCTATAATTTTTTTTACTGTATAATCTAATGAGATTTTCAAACATTAATCAACATTTCGTGTCTTTATTGTAATATGTCAAAACGGCCATCATAGCGTGCCGCTATTGTAATATGACTTATGACATTTTATGTAGAAAAGTGGGCCCTGTCCTTCAATTCACGGAGCGACTGCAACCGTATTGACTGCGATATTGATGGAAGACAGATTGATTCACATTCATTTTTATTTTTTATTTATTGATTGTTATATCAGACTGGTTTTGTTATAGAGTGCATCAATATGTGAACAATGGTGATGTCTAGAATTATCTCCTCGCTGTGCACACACTAATATGCTTGTAACGTGCACTGTATTTTAAACGCATACATTTTAAAAATATAAACCAGATCAAGTTTCTTACAATTTCTTCTTGATAGCTGGGTTACTTTCCGAACCGGAGATATTTTTGACGTTCATAAGCACCTTCTCAATGCCTAAATTGAATAAATTGTTTTTGATTTTCATGAATTGGACAGAAACAATTGATAAATATTAACTGACTACAATATGTGGCCATTCTCGCGGCGAGTACTGAGCGCATTGCCAAATATCGGTGCAGTGGCCGGTCGTCGTAACAGCTGACACCCGATTTCGGTCACCACAGTTAATAAATACCTCGTTGTGGGTCATCATTGTGTTGTCACACTATCATAATACTGCCTATGTAATGAACTCGGTGGTTTATCACACCTCGGTGGTTAAATACTAATGTCGGATATTCACTAAGCATTTTGGTCATGGTCGATACGGGTTCGACCACCTCCATTACTTAAAGGAAAGGATAATATTTATTGACATGGTAATAAAAGTGTTTAAAAAATCCTTTAAACATGAAAAGTATATGACAAATAGGCCTGACGTCAGCGTACTGCCGCCTGTAAAAACGGCGCTGGTTTTTAGCCAGGCCCCAAATTTCTCGGCTCAAATACAAATGTGCATCACTTATATCGTATCCAAGTCGTAGTCCAGTGAAGCTGTAAAGGCCTTGCAAGGCCAATAGCGTAGTCAGTTCAATAAAAAATGTATCTAAGTCGTTAACATAAAAAAATCATAAAATACTTATAGCTATACATATAAATAAGGAAGAGACCGAACCAAAAAATAATAAGAGGATAAACGCTGCAATATAAAGTTATATGATCAAACCTATTAACGCAAATATAATTGTAAATACCCTAATCCTTGTTGCTCTATAATTTTTTTTTCGTTTTACATCTGTAATGGAGGACCTAAATTATTCCAAAATTTTGACGCCGCACATTTGAAACTTCCTTCATAGCCTACCGTTTTATGATCAGGATACAGTGTTTTTTTTTTTTATTTCAAATCTTTTATTTACAATACTTGTTGTCTGCGATGTATCAAAATAAGGCAATTGTATCACGTATTTTAAAAGGAAACATACACAAAAATATTTTACTTCTATATATCATAAAAGAAAACGCTTCCATCTACGTACTGCGGTCAGTAGAGCATGTGAATAGCACCTGTTCACACCCATTCCAATCTACTTTAACCAACTAAAAAGGGATAGAAAACCCATTAAGACGTAACCACATTAGACCCGGCTATCAAGTATGCAGTGGAGGTTTGAATCACTAGAATGTCATTTAAGGGTAGAATAGACCGAGGGTAGGTTTTATTCGCGGGGCTAAGGGTTATTGCCGTATCCGTTCGACAAATGTCACGAACGTAATGCACAGGCTGACATTAAGAACAACGTGACATATTTGACATTACGGTATTCATGGATAATTTCATCGTAAATTGCAAATTATAGCACAATCAATGGCATATAACTAGTCAAAACAAGCCAAGTACTTCTAAATTATTTAACAACAATTTTAATATAGATATCTTATATTCGAATAGAATTCTTAATGCTAAGAATAACTCAACAAACATTATAATAACAGCCTATTACATTAATATTCTTACAAAATATGAGCATTTAAATATAGAATATAGTATCAAACTAACCGCTACTATTATAGTCTACAAGCCACAGAATACTTGAATAGACCAATTAACCGAAAATTAACAGTCCGGAAGTCCGTTCATTAGTTATGATGTCAATATTGACACATATAACATATGTTTTCATTCGCAAAATGACATACAGTTTTGCATATATACATTATTATTATCACTAATATTATAAAAGAAAGTCGTCTGCCACGTCTGTCCGTTTGTTCGCGATAAACTCAAAAACTACTAAATGGATTTTTATGCGGTTTTCATCAGTAGATAAAGTAATTCATGAGGAAGGTTAGGTATTTATAATTTGTCAAGGTTTTTTTTTAAATTATTAGATCAGTGCAACGTCCGCCGTAGCAGCTAGTAAGCCCATATTATATTATATTAATACTTATTATATAAAGCTCCTTTCTGTTGTGTTCCACTGTTGTGTTGTGTATCCACTAAAGATGATTATGACGTGTAATGTATACAAAATAATATTTATTTGTGTTATAAAGATACACCAGATCGAGTTTCTTGTCGGTCCTACTCGATAACTGGGTTGTTTGTCCTACACCGTGGTAGTTTTGACGTTCAGAAGTACCTTGTTAGAGCCTAAATTGAATAAAGTATATTTTGATTTTCGTTTCCTAAAGTTCTCATAAGGTTCTAAAATCAATACGTTTTATTTCTTCTATTCGTATAGGGGGTCAGTCATTCGACTATCACATAATCACTGACAGGGGGTGGGAGATGGTCCTTCATTTTCTTTTTTTAAAAACATAGCTGATGAGGTGTCTAGGTCGTGATTACGTCAGAAATATTTATTTGTGTAACCAGAACAGATTTCAAATAGATATATAAATGTTTACGTAAGGACTAGGGGTAAGAGCGTTTCTTACTTTTGTTCACCAGGCGGTCAGATATTACAAAAATTCTGTTTACCTAACACTTCAACGTCCCCTAGTTGTATGTATACCACGTCTAGTAATGTATCATTAAATAGTATTTAAAATTTAATACATAATGTCGAAGACAACGCTAATAAGAGAACTACTAACGAATGCACGAGGCACCGCAGTTGGAAACTTCGTTTCTATTTCCAAAGCATACGTTTTATCGGTATATTTTATTCAGATAGCACATCTGTTACGAGGGAGGTACGACGAGGATCGTGTCAAAGTTTTTTAAAGCCGTATTGTGAACATTTTCAATGTATAGACTTTTAAAACTGATTTTTGTTAACGGCTTTGCTCATAATGTTATCGTCAATTTTGTCTTGTTAATAGATTCACATTTTGCGTAGCGCCTGTAGTCGAAAATAGATTATGATGTCTATACTAATATTATAAATAAAGAGTTTGTTAGCTTGAAAGCGCTAATCACAGATACAGCTGGTCCGTTTAAAAAAAATATCTCTCAATGTTACATAGCTTATTTATCAAGGAAGGTTATGTGTTATATATAATCACGGTAAGACATCACCGAGAATGAAGCACTAATGAAGATGCTTTATAAATTGTTTTTTTTTTCCTTTTGAGATTTTCCGCTACGTACGCTGTGTAAACGATAACTATTCTACGAGGACAAAGATGAGCAGAAGTTAGTAGTTTTATAAACTCTCACGACCGTCATGTCGTCGTAGACATAACACGACTAAAATAAATGTTTGATTCGAAATATCATCATATCGGCTATTAAGAGACCCGTTGGAAAGAAACAGGCCTCTTCCCAAAAACAAGTATGGGCATTGGGCATAATCACCACACCAGGCCATGACGTATTGGCCATTTCAAACTCCAAGTAATACAGTTCTACATTTACCCACATACTCTGTTACTACAACAACATTTCCTAGGTTCAGGTTTTGTCATGATATTTTCCCTTATCATCAGCCGATAGTGTTACCAAGTTAAACTAGTAATTGTGGACAAATAAAAAAAATATCATTGGTACGTAGGTACCGGGGTTCGAACCAACTGACATCAATTTGACATTCCACTGGTTAAACCACTCGGCAACCAAGTTCTCCACGACAATGTTCATCGATACAAATCACTTTAACAAACTTTCAACGTGTACGGCAATTAGAAAAATTTTATTTTGCGTTACAAGATGACTTGTGTCTCTCAAATTATTTATTTGATATATGAGTAGTTACATTTCAAAACAAGGTTAATCCGATTTTAGTGGTTCCTTATATTTTACGTTATTTTTCAATATCTTCAAATGTTGTACATCTATATTAAATAATAATAATAATATCTATATTAATATTATAAAGAGGTAAAGTTACTACTGGCCCGATTTGAAAAAATCTTTCATAACAATAATACAGTTCATTTATCAAGGATGGTTATAGATTATAGGTATAATCATCACGCTAAGACCAATAGGAGCGGAGCACCAGTGAAGAATGTTTGAAAATCGGGAATTTTTTCCTCTTCAGAGCTTCCGCTGCGTGTTAGCATTAGCCCAAAGTCAAATTCCACGCGAAAGAAGTCAAGGGCCGAGGATAATGTAAAATATGAAGATCATAAAAAAGAAAGTGAAACCTTATGGACGGCAAAATTTCAACGATTATCTATATAATACACTAAACTGATAATAATATATAAACAATTAAAATTGGACTTGGATCATTTTTATATATAACATTACACATATATGTAATAATTAGCGTGTAATTGTTTTCTAATATAATTCTGAATATCGAATGAACTGATTCTGAATACCGTTTAATAAAAAATGAATAAAAAAGAACTGAACTTAATTTTCGTACCGTGAAACTATTAAAAAAACAGCGACAGATCGATAAGTATAAGTTGCTAGACGTAGGTCCGGATAATTCAACCATTTTATTAGACACAGTTGAAAATTCCACGAGTTTCGTTGTTGGCCCGAAGCCAGTGGTAGAGATGCCTGTGTGGGCACTATTCTAAGACTTATTTGCAGAAATGCTGAAGTTTCAGTATCATAACCGCATTTTACTGATGTGTAAACGGACTTTATTATTTTACTGGATATTGCATGTTCCTAGAATGCAAAAAACTTTCCGAGTTGGGAATTCAGTGCGACTACTCATTGTAAGCTACGGCGGATTAAAATATCAAGCGTAAATAGGGCCGAAGGATAATGTTGAAAGCTGAAATACTAGTAATCAAAAATTTACATTAATCTCAAATTGTGTCGTATGTAATGTGAGGACACGGTAGTGCCCCGCCAAGTCTAGCAAAAAAGTGGCACGGCCGAACTATTTTTTTATTATATCAAAGCAGGCAAACGAACTGGTGGTTCACGTGATGTTAAGTGATCACCACCGTCCATAGACACTAGCGACATCAGGGATGTCGCAAGTGTGTTACCAGCCTGTATATGGGAGGGGAGAGGAGAAGGGAAGAAAAAAAAGGAACGAGGAAGGGAGGTGCGCGTCCGGCGCTCTTACTGACCGAACGAAACACAACAATGCAAGCACTGTTATTTCCTATCGGTTTACTGTGAGAGTGGTGATACTACCCCAGACGAGCCAACCCATTCATGCTGAAATTATAGTTATAGTTTCCATGTGGCTCTACCACCTACAAAAACTATCATTTTCTCGAAGCAATTCAGGCCATTTTCGAACCCCTATTGCTTAATTGTGGATAAAAATAGAAGCCTGAACCATTCATTAACCAAGAATGCATTGCATGAACACTGTATATTTCAAATTTCATTCAATTTGAACCAGTAGTTAAAAAAATTATAACTAGTCAAAATTTCTTAATGTTGTCACTCACTGACTGACCGATCACCAAAACTCTAGGGCACTTCTATCAGACATAGAAGCTTCAAATTTAGGGTATAATTAGTGCTATATTTAAAACATAAAAGATTTTCAATATTGATATGGTTTTTTTTTTTCTCGAAATGACTACGCTATTGACCCATCAAGGTCTTAACAGCTTCACCGGACTACTAAAGCGAGCGCTTAAGGCACTCAGCCGATTTTATTATGGCAACCAGCTCAAGGGTGCACGGCACACCTCGGCGTGGCTGTTGCCTGTTGCATGCAAAATCGCGACCTATCTTAGCTAGCCTAGCTAACTATTCATATATGTATGAGTTGTTGAACCGTATATGTGTACCAAGCATACACGCCTCAACAACTCTTCCATATATTTATTATCGGAAAATTGAGAGTTTTTCATTTCGATAAGGTATATTGATATGGTCTCTATGAGATGTTGTTAGGTTAACTAAGTACGTAATAATTTAAGACAGAAGGTCCCTTAAATAGGGACTTAATAAAGTAACCGACTTGGTATTAAATGGATGTCACTACTTTTTACGGTTGAAAAAAACTGAATTGCGAGACTTGATTTTTTATTCAGTGTAACTATACACATGGCGGTCAAAAAGTTTGGCGAGAATTGTACACTCTATGTTTCAAATGCATTTAATTAAATATTCATTGTTTACTCATGAACGTCGAACACATATTAGAATGAGGTTAAATTCTTTATAATATTTATTTCAATACATTGGAAATTAATGTACAATGACGTACCGATTTATAAACTCCCTCAGTTGAAGTAATTGACAAATTAAAGACTCGAAGAACTATTATTTGGCAATAGAAAATCAATAAAATTCCTACCTAAAATCAATAAAAAATACAGTCGAATTTGGACCAGTTGTAAAAATAAACGTATAAACTTTTATACATTTAAAATTCTAAAAGCGAAACGACTTCTTTTCAGGTTCATTTTAAACTAAGCCCCCCTCATTCGAGGAACGGGACCGCTTTAGTTGTAGCGACACGGGTTTGAACTCGCTACCCTATCCGTATTCATTGCTGGCTACCAGCCAATATAGTTTAACATTTGATACAATCCGCCTCTTGATTACCTTCACCGCACGAACAAAGGGATACCAGAAACTATTAAATATCAGTTTCAAAATGATAACAACAAATTATAATAGTGTACCAGTCGTAAACTACAATACGCGTGTCATTTATTTTTATTGGTGATCAAAAATGTACACAAAAATAGATTTAAAAAAAAAAGGAAAATATCAATCTCAAAAATTAAAAAATTAAATAGTCTAGAACCATATAAGAAGAATTTGCCATCGAATGGCCATGATCATATGCAAAGACGATCACTAGCTTTTGCGTGATCGGGTCTTGAAGCAAACTGTATTGTTGTATGTATGTATACATATTAGGGTGTTGCTAATGTAAGCTATGTTTAAATTTTTATCCATTATAATTCTGAATTACAACACTTAATTTTTAATTTAACCCGTTCCCCACTACAGCCAAAGTTTTAAATGGAAGTAATACGGGAAAAGTTATGTTATTACTTTAGAAAATTTTAAATTATATATTTTTTTTTTTCGAATTGTCTACGCTATTGACCCAGCAAGGTCTTAACAGCTTCACCGGACTACTCATGTTATGATCTAATGAACGGATTATACTGAATATGAATATTCTTGTAGCAAATAGAACGCTCTATGAAAAATATCTCTGGTAATTTTTTCTTACCTGACTAGTTCAAAAGTTATTCGAGGTTGAAATCTTAATTTTAGTTAATTCTATAGTTTTCCCATTTTATCGTGGTTTAATGATTAAAAAAGGGAAAATATAAATTACAATAAATACATTATTATTCTTACGTAATGGATAACCACCTATTTTTTTTTTTTTTTTTTCGAACTGACTACGCTATTCACCTAGCAAGGTCTTAACAGTTTCACTGAACTACTAAGGCGAGCGCTTAAGGCACTCGGCCGATTTTATTTGGGATAACCACCGATGAACTGTTTTACATAACTATTAATAGTATATGGAACAAGTTATGGAATTAAAAGTAAGTTAAATTGACACAAAATGATTTTCATTCAATTATGTTTCTATATTTAACCCTACATATGAAACATTAACTAATAGAATGCAGTTTATAATTGTTTACAGTAGTAATTATTAGATCAATCTATTATATAAAAATCACAGTAACCGCTTTTATATGACAAAGTATATGTTAAGCTTTAATCTGAAAGCAATGAAATAACTCCATTATGATATCTATGTACATAAATAAAATACATTTGTCTGTTTGTAATGTCATTTATAACAAAAAAAAAAAAACTTTTAAAACGTGTCTCCGTCGATTTTTTTCGGCTAATTTCTGAAACGGTTTGTCCGATTTTAACGGGACTTTTACTGATAGATAGTTGGTGTTATAATAAGTATCTTAGACTACTTTTATTTTAGAAAAACAAATGGGTTTAACTATTATAAACCAGAGAAGCAATTTCCAGAACCGTATCCGCGCTAAGCGCACGTTATAATGAGCAAATATTATTTTGGTAAATTCAGAAATCGAAGTCACGGGTAGCAGCTAGTAAATTAAATACATTCGTCCTTTACGGCCATAGATTTTGATACAATTTTTAAATAAAAAATATTATGTTGAAAAAGCAATAACTTCGTAGTTCACACGAGTGGAGCCACGTGTACGAGTTTATTTTAAAATTTTACTAGCTTATCCTGTTTTTTTTTTTTTTTTGAAATGACTACGCTATTGACCCATCAAGGTCTTAACAGCTTCACCGGGCTACTAAAGCGAGCGCTTAAGGCACTCAGCCGATTTTATTATGGCAACCAGCTCAAGGGTGCACGGCATACCTCGGCTTGGCTGTTGCATGCAAAACCACGACCTATCTTAGCTAACCTAGCTAACTATTCATATATGTATGAGTTGTTGAACCGTATATGTGTACCAAGCATACACGCCTCAACAACTCTTCCATATATTTATTATCGGAAAATTGAGAGTTTTTCAGTTCGATAAAGGAAAAAAAAAGTAAACCCTTCCACTTTCATGTGTAAGCGTGTAGGCGTGCACGTGTGTGGGGGTGATCGTGTAGTGTTGTAGCGGTGATGTATATTTGTAGCTTATCCGGTCACGCAATGCTGTGGCTCAGTTATTACATGATGAATTAAAATTATGATAAACTATTTTCATAATTAAAACGTGGCGCCATCTATGAGATATCTATAACAGTCGATCCTACACTTGTCTGTCAACAAATTAATTTAAAGCACCATCTGTTCGAGGTTGGTGAAACTTACAATTAATAACAATAATCAACATTGCAAAACATTTAATTTGTAAGTAAAAAAATAATGTGGCCATTAATTGAAATGTAAAGTACACTATCTCAAGTTGGACCTAATTATGCATAAATGCCAACTTTCATGAAGACCGGATGAGTACTTTCGGAGTTTATCGTCGAGAAACATCATGACACTAGATCTATATATATTAACATACAATAATATATATATGTATATAAATTGGATATTAATTGGCGACGTATTCAACAAACGTACGCCGATATAATTCACGATGTTATTGGAATCAAATTAACAGAGTAATTAAATTGAGAACTAATTAATTAATCCGAGTATTCAATACCAGAGGTACTGTGTCAAAGGTAATAAATCAAACATAACAATCGAGACAACAAAGCACACGTGGGTCGTAGATATACCGCGGCCTGGATATGAACAGTCTACCTGAGCTGGCAACCAGCCAAATGGGTCAGTGAGATCGCGCGACTGTATTGAAAGCGACTTAGAGATGCACTAACGCATTATGTATGCTCCTAAAAAAGTCGAGAAAATAACCAAAAATAATACCATTGCGTGTATCAGTGTGTTCCTACACGCGGAGGAAGCGACATTTCTTTGGTTTATGTGTATTAAATTATATTATTCAAAATAGCTGACCCGTGCAACTTTATCTGTACCAAATTGGTTATCACCGGATTCAATTAGGTCCGTTCCGTCGGCGTGGAGCTATTGAGTGCGCTGTTCGCGCGATACAGTGACACAAAATTTTACATTCACTGCTACAACAACTACACTATCATCCCCACACACGTGCACGCTTACACATGAAAGTGGAAGGGTTTTTTTTCCTTATCGAACTGAAATAGTTTAGAATTTTTTCCGATACGAAATATATGTAAGAGTTGTTAAATGTATGCTTGGTAAACATATACGTTTCCAACAACTAATACATGTATGATTAGTATGTATGAAATTGAAATATTGTCATTCACATTGTAATTAATATGAAAATTCAAAAGAGAATACGTTTATATAATTGTTTTGAGTTTTCACTTCGATCAGGAGTCCTTATGACTTATTAGTAATATAATAAATTACTAGTTCCATAGTAATTTTAAACATTTTATCTTTAGTTACTACGTAAAGGCGTGATTAATATGTATATAAAACTAAAGTGCGTGTTATTTGTCGAAGCTTGTCTTCGAAAAGGCTGAACCGATTTTGACAAGACGTTTATTGGCAGTTAGATAGTTTTCCGTAGGATTCAAGCTGTAATGATAAAACTTATGATAGGTATATTAAAATCGGTAAACGTTTTATAAATTTAAAGTAACAATAAAAAAATAGTAAGTAAATGCAAGGAATTCGTATGAAATAATAAACTCATTCGAGTGTTGAATTAAAATAAATATCCTCATTACTAAAAAACCTTATCCCCTAAAGTACATACAAAAATACAAGAAAATTTGAGAAATACCAAAAAAATCAATTAGACAGCAAGGAATCTCGCAACGCAAAAGCCCCATCAATAAAATATCTAGAAAATACTTAAAAGGCGGGGGAAGAATAAATTCCAACAAATTAAACGTACCGGCCACCCCCTTTCGCAGAGTTCAGAATCCCATCTTTAATTACAAGGAAATCAGGTGGCTGGGATATTAGGGGCCTCGCACACCCCACCTGGCTCCAGATGATAACACCTCGATATTTCATGCCTCCACGGACATAGATCTAATGAATGAGACATTAAAACGTTTTTTTTTAATTTAGAAATATAAACTAATCTCTCAACTACGCTCAAGATTTTCAGCTATCCGTACTTATTTATTTTAGATTATTCGCGTGTCCCCTAGAATCGCTGGTATCATAAAATAAATATAATTCGTCATTGTATCTAGAAATACTTCGTAAACAACTATTAAAAATTATTACCATGGTCGTCATTCTAACAAAATGAACTTGCTAAGACTCTTCAGGGAGTTCTTGTAACTTCTCCAAATTCCTGTTCCATGTTATTGATTTAAATCCAGTCCATTTGTGAACAATATTGAATAATTATCCAAAATGACAATAATATAACACACAATATAGTGTCAAATAGCAAAATATTAGCAATAAGAAATATAAAACACTACCTATATGTTAAACAAAGATCTCTACAAATACTCTTTAAAAACATACTTTTCTTCATCGTATTTGGTTAATCTCTTATGACATTTTATTTACGAATAATAGACATTCCAGTATCTCTATATCAACTGATACCGACAGAATCCAAATTGGCAAGAATTGTTAATTTTAAATTCCGCCATTGGATACCGGCGCAGCGCGGATACTCCGAGAAACTCAATTACCGTGGTACCAACGAAAATAAACACGAATTTATACTCTGATAACGTTTCGCAATTTAGAATTACGCGGCACACTGTAAACAAGAATATCTCTGCAAATATAATGCACACCGTTCACGCACAGTACGAAAAATATTTTGCATATTTCTTTGATTTAAAAAAATACTTTATAAGTTTTTGAGCATTTAGCCACAATAATCACCTGATGTTAAATAAAAATGTTGTTTAAGATGGTAATCACGCTAAATCTTGTGTGAGGTGAAGTATCAATAACTTCGTCATATACTTACACATACAAATAAATACGTACCTACGTTCAACGCTTAACACGTAAACAAATAACTACGGTCCATCACGCTAAAAAAAGAAGCGTAGGGATTTTTTTTTTCTACCATGTCATAATCAATTACACTTCAAAAAATTTTATGCTGAACCTATAGATAATACAGAACATAAAGTGTATCTCCTTCCATAATAGAATATTATTAACACCGAAATATACTACCTTTTTAAACACACAAAACGATGTTCGCAGTTAGAAATGGGCTGCAATTAAAAAAAAAATTAATAGATCTTAGGATAATTCCTCGATGTACCAGGATACTATACGATAGAAGATAGTCAGTTATTACGCCTTTTTTATGAATAAAAATAGTATCCAGTGGGTCATTACGTACACTAAACTTGTGACGGCCGCGACCCGACGCGGTCCGGCAGTATAACGATTCATGTTTATTAGTTGTGTCTATAAAAGGGGCAGAGGTCGTAAACCCGCCTTGCCAGGGGTACGGAAGCAACATTGTTTTTAATACTTCGAGATACGTGACAAGTCAGGACCGGACGCGAGTTACCGTAGGCAATAGGGGTGGTGTTTTTGAAATATGTTTGGATTATTGATATAGATATTAACTTTTAACTTATATTTTTTTATTACAGCATTATTAATTGTCTGCTATGTACACAATAATTATTATTGCATTGTTGCGTTTCGTTCGGTCACTAAGACCAACGGAGGCCCACCTCCCCAACCCTTTCCTCTCGTTGTTCCCCTCCCGCACTTTCCCCTAAACACAGACTGGCAACGCACTTGTAATTCGCCCTTGTACCTACTGTCTATGAACGGTGGTGATCACTTAACATCAGGTGACCCGCCTGTTCGTTGCCTCCTATGATATAAAAAAATCTTGGTGACAATTGTTAATTCAAGTATAGTGGATAACTAAACACACATTAGCAAACGTCCTACCTCCATGTTACAGATTCATCAAGATATTTTCTTTAACAAAAGTTCAAACATGGTAACTCACCATCAAACTTTATTATACTGGCAATCATACGTAGCGTAATGGTTTTACAGCATTAAGTAAACAAAGTTATTACCAAAATCAACATTTCCTTATGAAGAGATAGTCTAAACATTAACTATGAAAATTACATAATGTTAAATTAAGTATTTAGTTGGAAACACTAAAAATGTGATATTAATTTCCTACAATAAAATGTGTATGACGGCACAAGACGACATTAGCGTGCAAAATTAAGGCATTTAAACGAATCTTTGAAACGAAAAATTATATAAAATGAAGTATGTTCTGACTTAGTATATGAATTACATATAATATTAACGATTTTCCTGTATAGTCGAATCACTGAAGAAGTTTTTATCTTGGACCACACAACTCCCGCACGGGCCGGCACAAAACAGGTCGCCGTCGCGACAATTAAATTTCAACTTTGTTGCAACGCAATAAAACCCATTCCACACGAATAATACAAGATAGTTCCTGACATGAACATGTCACATCCGCTGGTGCTTTACTCCGGCGTTGTATGTTTTTTTAATAACGCATCGATTTTCTTTGTTAATATTATACAAGAAAGATGTTTTAATTTTAGAGTCGAAGATCGTTTCTAACGCGTGATCTTGAGTACTAATTTTATTTTAGTATAGTTGAAAACAATAACATTGTTTACTAATTGTATCAGATGTAGGGAGTGCATAGCTGATATTATTAAGAAAAGAGAACATAACTCATTGTCATACTTCAAACAAAATAGATTGATTGGCTTTTATAAATAAATTCGCTACAGATAATAGCAGATAATGTATGTGTTTCTGGCCTGCGTCTCATTGATGACATACACAGTATGCAGTTATAGTTAACCACCAAGATATACTATAAAAGGCGTTTTAAACATGTAAAATAGACAATATGAGTTTATACCAAATACTATATGAACCCAGAGATGCCGCTGCTCCATACTAGGTGCTGAGTTACAAGTTCGCGCTTGTTACTCGGGGTTCATAGTTCCTTTATTTATTTGTTATTTCATTATTCCTTATAATTTAATTTTTTTTTCTCGAACTGACTACGCTTTTGACCTAGCAAGGTCTTTACAGCTTCACCGGACTACTAAGGCGAGCGCTTAAGGCACTCAGCCGATTTTATTTTTGGTAACTAGCTCAATGGTGATCGGCACACCTCGGCTTGGCCGTTACCTCGAAAAACCCGATCTTACCTAGCTAAACTATGCTAAGCTATACATGTATCCATTTTTGGATCATGCAATTTTAACACACAACATGTAATTCGAAAGGAGCTATATAGGAGATAATTTAATTATTCTACAAATAATCTATTCAATTATCCAAATCAATTCAAAATATCCTTTATTCAATTTAGGCCCTGAGAAGGCGCTTATGAAAGTCAAAGCTACCACCGGTTTGGAAAACAACCCAGTCATCGAGAAGAACCGGCATGAAACTCGATCTGGTTTATCTTTTCATATTACATATTTTTACAAAGTATAATTTAGTTACAAAGTTTTTAGTGGATGTGCAGAGAGGAGCGTCATTTCCAGACGTCACAATCATTCACATACTGGCCCATCCTATAATAGCCTTTAGATATTAAAACCCGCTTGACATGGCTCTTGAACTCACTATCCGTCAAATCGGTAACATGTTTAGGGATTTTGTTATAGAACCTAACACTATTACCTAAAAAACTGTTATTGGACTTCGTGAGTCTGAAGCATGGAATGACCAACTTGTTGCAGTTTCTAATATTTAAATTATGTTGGTATTTTACTTGATCCAGCATATCTAAGTGTTTGCGGACATACATTAAATTATCAAAAATATATTGGGAGGGCATAGTTAAAATACCGAATACCGAATCCCTTATTATAATTCGTCAAATAACACATACATGCAATCTATAAAATAAAAAGGAATCGCTGGATGTGTTGCTAAGTGCAAATCTCGAAAACAGCTGAACCGATTTCGCTAATTACTTTTTTATTGTGTTTGTTATTGTCAGAAGATTCTTATGCAAAAAAAAAAACGTATATTTTAATATACTATAGACGGAACGGAGTTCGCGGGCACTGCTAGTAAAATATAAAATTCAAAACAGGACACACTAAGATCCCGCAAGAAAACTCCAGGCTAAGTAGTTATAACGTAATATTGAATATCAACAGCTCTTAGAGTATGAATACATTTTTGACAGTCAAACAAAGAGGGAGGAGTACATCGTAATTCTTGGAGGATTAGCGAGGGGAGGCGAACTCAATGGAGTGAGATTTAAAAAACTCTCATGAATAATTAAGCGATAAAAGCAATGCTGATGGAGACAATTCCAGTGTCATATAAATCTATATTTGCATGAGAAAGTACGCTTATTGTAATTTTTAATCTATTATTTGTTTATAAAATACTTTTTTAATAGAAGAAGTACGAATGTTGTTTTAATTGAAGTTTTATAAATATTTTGGGAGTTCGTGCTAATCTTCAGAGTAATCTTTAAAAAACAATTAGTAATATTGAAATAATATTTCGTACAGACAATTCATTGACACGAAATAAATTCGAAAAGAACGTTAAGTATACTTTGTATTGGTGAGTATTTGTGTCCCACGGTTTCGCTCACGTTTAATTTCTTTCACCGTTTACACCATATATCCTATTCTACGTTACACGGCCCACACGCACAAGCAATTTTAACTTGACGTACTTTCTGATCCACACTTGTGTAATAAATGCACTCCCTACATAGGATTCGTTCCGTGATGTTAGATATTCTATAACCTAAGATAATAAATCCGAACTAATATTATAAACGCGAGAGTTAATTTATCAGTCTATTTATCCTTTAGGCGTTAACTACACAACCAATCATCGCGAAATTGAATATACGCTGTTAGAACTGCAGATGGTGACAGAGTAGATAGGTACCATTTAATCGGACATAAAACATATTAATTATTCCCTAGACATAGATCAAATCTAAAATAATGCGAACGAAGCTAAAAGCAACAACTAGTGTACTATAAAATTCAGAAGTAATTTTCTAAACCAGACTGCTAGTTCAAGAGATTCACGGTGTTCAAACAAACATTAATACTAGAATTAAAAAATATATAAGAAACAAAAATATCGGGTACGTTAAAATATAAAACACGTGCGCAAAAGAAACAACAAAGACTTATCCAAGACAATGAATAATGACTGCGACATTTAGAGGATACGATACGATATATCGTTGAAGTTGTAATTATTATCCAGAATTATTGAGTTAGTAAACTGAATGACTGATATCTTCAAAAATAAAAGGCCCTCATCAAAAAATGGATGAAGTCGAAACAGTTCATTGTTCATTTCGACATTTTACCACCATTGGCTTGGTAAATCTTAGGATTTACCTTGACTTTATGATGATTGGACTTGTAACTACCTCCAGCTGCCGTAGCTGCCGTGGCAAGTCTTACACAGGCTCGTGTGGTTAAGGCGCGTTAGTGTTAATTGCGCCTCCCACCAGTTCATAAGGGAGAGCATAAGGTCTTCTCTTTTAAGAACACAAGTCGGACTCTTGCTGAGGGGCCAATACCTGACGATCGGGTATAAGTATGGCAGATGGCAGTTCCTGCCCGCCCGGCTAAATGGTTGCGAAAAGAACACCGAGAGGGTTTAGCCAGTACAAATTTAGCACTCTCACCTATGCTGTCCAGCAAAGTGGGAATATCTAAGATTTCCCAGAAAGAGGAAAAAAGTTGGACTTGAAATAAAAATAAAGCACGAGCACCTCCTCGCAGGAACGCGATTTTTAACAAAAATAATAACAATCCTTGCCTTTACCAACTAATGTCGGCTTTAGTTATAGGCCTTCTCATCTGTTAGCGATGATTCAAGTAGCATTCTGACGGTACTTTCGTAGGTGGCTGACAAGACCGATCCGGGAACGAATCGCTCGGCCGCAAATTCAGCAAGTATCGTATCGTGCTTGTAGTGTCGATTTACAGATGTAATAATAATTAATAAAAAGTCAGAATTATCGTATGATCTAAAAGATTATATTAAAAGTTGTAAAATAGATAAGAGTTGTATGTTGCTCACGAGAATTTGCACTCGCGTAACTTTCAACATTATGTACACAATTACGTGTTAACCATATCACTCATAGGGTGACTTCATCGTATTTTTATTTCGTATAAAACTAGCAATTGTACGTGTCTTCGTGTACAATAAATTACAATAAAAAAACTTAATTGCAATCAAATACAACCTAGCACCAACTAGTAACATAACAAATCTTCGATGTAAAAAATGTTATGCCAGATTTTACGGTAAGGTGTTGGAATCTATGTAACTTAGGTATACCAACAAACAGTCTTATATGTATTTATTATCACTTAATCGTATGGCACAATTGAGTATCCATCTTTTATTGTCGCCCATTGATTGATTACTCTATTTATGGTTGTGACATTTAATTTATGTGGAACAGTATAGCGGACAAAAATATGTTACTCTTTAGTTCCACTTGGGGAGCACGTGCAGGGAAATGAGAGGTAAACGTATATGTGCAAATAAATGTATTAGTAAATGATGACATAGATATAATTTTGGGAATTTCTACTTATACAAAGACATCGTGGCGGGGCTTTAACCCACTGCTTAACAGACGCCCTCGTCTAGATTCTCACACAAGGCGATATGTTACCTACACTTAAGAGTTGTCTGTAGTAGTTATCGTGCTACAGGAGCGGCAATAAAACATGCGGGGAAAGTGAAAACCCTCCCTTGTAGACTCTTATACATATAAGTGTTACAGCAATATGTAGTGATGTACGTTCAAGTCGACAAGAATTCGCCACTTTATATATTCAAATGACGTATTGCCGAAATTACGAACGAAAGAAAGCGCTTTAGTCACTCATTCTAATCAGTTTGTCATCGAAAGTATATAAGTGAAGCACTTGCAAACGTACACAACTATGAAAAATATATTTTATGGCCCTACCTGTAGCGAAATTTCGTCTATAGTATAATTTTTATATTAAAAAATGTGCATATACTAACAGGATGATTTTTAAGTACAGTGGCACTTTGCTTAAGGGCCGTTTATTTTAATACATTGATGTAAAAAAATTAATCGCCCCGACGGGGTCATAACGTATGATGTAAGTAACCTTAAATCGTATTCTTAGTTTTATTTAGTGAATCATGCAAACGAAACGATCACTCGTGGTTAAATTATCAGCGGAGCTCGTAAATAAATCGGTGACTAAACTGTCATTTTAATTAGAACGCTTTCATAAATCTTTATTAGAATTGAAGTTACATTTCATTCAATTGTATACGAAGTCTATTGAGTTTTGAAAATTTAATGAGCGGTTTTTTGTGGTCATATTTAGGGTATTATCTTCTGTAACGCTTAATCAAGATAGTTCTCATACTAAAGTTTATACTGGCATTGAATGGTAATCCCCACACGGTAAGAAGAAACATAGCATTGTTACGGTGGTTAGAAAGTACCCTGAAGCTATAAAGGAATTGTGGTAAGTCAAATCAAGTCAAAAACGCTTTATTCAGTCTAGGCCCTAAGAAGGCGCTTATAGCCGTCCATAACTATCACCGGTTCGGAAAAAAAACCCAGGCAATGAAAAAAAACAGCCAAGAAACCTAATATGACTTATCGTTTTAAACTTACTTACAGGATTTTTTGGCGGAATCATTGTCTGTCGTGTTGTGGGTTTTATATTTTATTCATAACCTTGTGTTATTTTTAATGTTGGTGGTGTCTTACGTAATATAGTTCGATTAGTGTATACAAGTGAAGTGGATGCGAAATATACTACAGAGCATGAATTCTAAGACACCAGAAAAACTCGCTGGAAAGTTCCAACAAGGGAGGCCACCATCTTGTTAGAACATTGACATGATTATAAGACGTCTGTAATGTCATTATCTACTCAACAATGGCACTAATAATTAATAATCTAGAAGGTTTACTGTTCAAAATGACATAAACATACATATATTGACAAATACTTACATATATACATACATACAAGTCTCAAAGAACTCAATTACAGTACAGTAACCGGCACTTGATTTACCACATCAGGAAGAAGAGTGAAACGTCCAGCCAAGGTCGGCTTGTTTCCGTTTTTAAGTGTTTTCTAGAGAGTATGTGATAGATCACATAAAGTCATATGCGATAAAAAAAGAGAACGCTATACAAAATCAAACTTAGCAGACTATCTCGGTTTTCAGCTTGACCTGTCAAATCAAAAGCCGGGTACTGTTCGAATAATAAAAAGGGCCTTAAAACGTAAAAAAAAAAAAAACGATGTGTGTAGTTCACACGCGGTGGAAGTGAAGCTTAGTATTCTGATTAATTTTTAAGGGAATGAGATAAAAACATTACATAGGTTGTAAACATTAATTTTTAGCATTATTTTAATATGCATTAAAAATATTAATAATACACAACAGATAATAGTTTTTAAACGTGCGCGATAGTAACTACGATCCAACAGAAGATAATTTACTATATATTTAAATATTTTTCTCTGTCTCTCTCTCTCTTTTCCTCTCTTTGTATATATTTCGAAGATATAGAAAATATATAGAAACGTACTCTATCTCATTCTCTCCCAGACTAAAACCAATATAACCAACAGTTATAACTATCTCTTTTTGTTACACATTACACCGTCCGAAAAAACGTTTCACCTCAAAAACAGTATAAACACTACAGCCAAAAATACTAATATTTCAGCGCTTACCATAGCTTCTGAATTATACTATACAAAAAATAATATAGTGACGTCATTTACAGTTTTATTTTTTTAATAATATCATTTAATAGACAATTTTCTATTACCCATAGCTATTATTCCAATACAGCGCTTATGGATTCTTACATCGAGGTATTAAATTTATATGCGCCGTACAATTTATGAGGTCTGTATAATTATGGCTTTATTGGAGTTCGACAGGGTGACCTCATTCACCGTTCGAAACTAGGTTAAATATTATAACTATTAGTTTTCACCTAATGAATTGAATGAATTTGAAAACAACTCACCATTCCGAGAATGAATGTTAAAAGAATCCAGTCCGTTAGTGGTATCCGCCGCAAACTATGAACCCGTACCTAACGCTGCGCATTATAAAAGACGTCCGCGACACATTTTTACCGACCCTCCTGATTCAATCACGTCAGCGAACGATCAGTACCAGCCTGTCCCTCGAAACAGAGCGTGTTAACGCCCACGCCCGCGTAACCACAGACCACGCCGCCGTGGTCTGAGAGTTAATTTCGCTCCCGCACACTCGATTAGGCATCCCACGGCAGCGGCTCAAGCCTAGGTTCGATCCCTCGGTAGGGAGCCCTTGAGTGCGTTGCTTGCGCGATACGGTGACACACAAATATACATCACCGCTACAACACTACACGATCACCCCGATTTTGCATGCAACAGGCAGCAGCCAAGCCGAGGTGTGCCGTGCACCCTTGAGCTGGTTGCCAAAAAAATAAAATCGGCTGAGTGCCTTAAGCGCTCGCCTTAGTAGTCCGGTGAAGCTGTTAAGACCTAGCTGGGTCAATAGCGTAGTCATTTAGAAAAAAAAATTATACCCATTCGTATCTATTAATTATTATTATTCATGTTTATTAATTTTTAATTTTGCTACATTTCAAATAACACTAAATAATGTTAATGTCGTTTTTAAAGCGTTTGTTTTTTATGTTCCCTGCTAACTACGTCTTACCCAGTTGAATTAAGCAAAATATTATTATTGTTTTATTATATTATATTTTTATCAGAGATTGAGGAAAGCGTAACGGTACTTAGTTGAAAATGTATGAAATTTATTTGTGTTTACTACTCGCACGCCATCTATGATAAGTTAATGGTATTATATAACGAATCATTACGTAAGAGCTAAGGACTAGAATAGACACGCCTGTAAATGGAACTCGAGGTGCCGGTAATTCAGCATGCCGGTTACTGGTATTCCGTGAAGCCTGTTAGTGGCATACCAGTTTCCAAAATCAAGCTTTTTCATACTAGTGGCATGCTTCTCTACTTCCACGCGAGGGGAAAAAAATCAAACGAGCTGCGATTTCCTGGTATGCTTCGTACAGTTACGGGCAGAATCTCGATACACATGCCAGCAGCTTGTTGTTACTAGTAACTGGCATGCTTTTATCCAAGTAAACAGCATATCTATTTTATACTTAACATCAACTATGTATAGATTCAACAACCTGGCAAGATAAACAACGCGTGGACTCAAATGCAGGCACATTAATTTTTATATACGTATCTACTAATTGACTCTCGCCCGCTTCGTTGGGCATTAAAAAATGGCAAAGAGTCATAGTCATATGTCGATACACTTAGTAGTTTTACGGGACTGAGTCTCAAAGCAACTTTATTTTCATTATGTACAGATAGAAAATATAAAGTCCAAGAATTTTAAACAACACACATTAATTAGCTCTATCGTATACTAAAACATAAAGCGTGATAAATGTTCTTCACAAGTTCACACTTCTCAATGGATGTATAAATATTTGTAACACTGTTACGCTAAAACTACTCAAGGGATTTTGATGAATATTTACAGTAATATAGCTTATAAATCAGTTTTTTTATTGGAGCACGCCAGAGTAACTGTATTATTCCTGCTGGTAAGCACAGTACAATTCAAAAACAATATCGACCACCGAGAGACACGACATCCCTCACCGGTCGATGCTGTCATACCGATCTGCATAAATGTCACTTCACGTTACTTCTAAAGGATCTTATATTATAGGAGAGGGCCCTGTATTATAGGAAAGGACCCCGTGTTATAGGAAAGGACTCATGTTATAGGAGAGTACCACATGTTATCGGAATTACCTGGGCGACCGAGCCTAGCTCGGTTCTTTAAAAAACATTTATAAATCAAAATAAACTGTTGGGTTTGCCCTATAAAATTAAAAATTTCTTACAAAAACAAATACTAAAAATATATATATATCTTCTGCTGTAACTCGGATTCGAACTGTGGTTACACGGATTTTCGAAGCAACTGATTTCCATCTGAACTATTTTTGTATTGACAGCGGCGGCGAAATTTACCTTTATATTCTAGCTATATTTTATCATTACCTGAAAACTCAGTTAAAAAGTGTTCTATGAATAAAATCTAGCTAGATCGATTTATCGTCCCCGAAACTGCCTCCATACTAAGTTTTACATAAATAGACGACGCAGTTTCCGAGATCCTGAATATATACAAATATAAAAATATACAAGAATTGCTCGTTTAAAGGTATAAGATACAACATAAAACTAATCCATAGATTGTAATTTATAAAGGTATTGTTTAAATTGACCAAAAAACAATGACAGATGTCAAGTACCTTAGAAAAATTCCTGCGATATGAGATCTACTATATCACGGTGTGGGCTGCATACTCTATTAAAATTACAAAATGATAATCTATGGTATTGTCATTTACATGTTATTATGTTGTATCATTTATAGACACTAACGTAAACAAAGTCGCACGTTGTCGCTAGTTCCATTATATTTGTATCAATTCATATGGTATAATTTATATGTTCTATATACTACAAACAGGCGAAGATAAAAACTCCAGTACGTTTTTCTTCTATTTCTCTTAGACTACTTTTTTTTCTTTACAATCGACGAGTCAACGTTTTAATTATAAGTATCTATAAATTATACTTCACAGTCCTTGTATTATGTTAATTATATTAATCTACAATACAGTCTTTGGCAAAAAAAAACAATAATGGAACGTTGTTAAAATAATAAATTGTTTAATAACGTTTGCCACTGGATGGGCACTGGTTATATTTCATATACAAGTCACATGAGAAAAACAGACTTTTTCTTAAATAAATTTCATTGTTACTTATCATTACGTATTCTATTTATTTCGTAACAATGTCTACATATTTTGTCCCCTGAAAATACAACGTAGAGTAGACCTTTTTATTCAGTCTTCGCATCAGTCGAGGTTTTTTCTTCTTATCATAATATTTCTGTTCCATATGAATGAATTCACTTATTATTAGACAAAACACAGATGTTATAGGGTCGTACAAGTATTACTTAAGCAGAACTTTTGTAATTTCTGGCCGCGTACTCCCCCTAGTCAGCAAAAGTAGGCAATGCTCTTACCTCCAAGTGCTAAAGTAAACATTTATATAATTATTTTTAAACCTATTCTAATTAAATAAATAGATATTACTGACTTCATCACCACCAAAACCCCTCACCCCCTATGTTTTTTTACGTCAAAAGACTGCAAACAGGCAGACGGCCCACTTGATGATAAATGGTTACCGTCACCTATCGACAACGGAAACACCAAGGACGTCACTGTTGCGTTGCCTACATTGAAGAGCGTGTTTCAATCCCTTCTTGAACAGCCCCGTATCATAGCTCTGAGGAAACACAGTGCTGGGTAACCCATACCACATCGCTAGCTTACGCATACTGCATTCATCGAGAGAAATATGTCATCAGAAATAAGCAAACCAAGAAAACCCCCAACCCCCATCAGTGCCCACGTATCTACTAATTTAATGGCCCCATAGACATAGTAAGTAAAACAAAAATAGCTCCACTTACCGCTTGTATGAAGAAATCCTCATGCAGCACGCTGACTATGCCGAAGTTGGTGAACTTGAACACTCGGTCCATGATCCACATGAGGTTCGGCAGCACACCTGGCCGAGGGTTCCACGCGGTCATTAGCATTGGCACGTCCGCCGTGCTCTGGTGGTTGGCGAGGACTAGTGTCCGTCTGCCGTTGCATGCTGCTGGCTCGTCTCCTGTCTCGACAACTGTAACAAAATTACAAAAATATTAATTTTTCTCCGCCACTGAAAACGACCGATGTTTAAGGGTGCAATAAAAATAACGAGTTTTTTGGAAGGTCTTATAACCTGTCATGTAGCGGATTTTATTCATAATCTTGTGTTATGTACCATGATATGTTGTAATATTGGTGCTATGTCACGTAATATAGTTCGGTTGTTATACATATTATAGGTGGTAGAGCCACGCTGAAGCTATTACTGGTTCCAGCATGAATGGTTCGGCTCGTCCGCGGCAGTACCTCCAGACCCACAAAAAACCGAGGTGAAGTAACATTGTTGCGTTTCTTTTGGTCAATGAGAGCGCTGGAAGACGATCTCCCTCTCCTCCCTATTCCCGCCCCCCAACACAAGCTGGCAACGCACTTGCAACTCTTCTGGTGTTACAAGTGTCTATGGATGATGGTGATCACTTAACATCAGGTGTTACCCACCTGTCCGTTTGCCTCTTATGATATAAAAAAATATATACAAAAGTCTATTGAATGGGAAATAATGCCACGAAGCTTAAATTCTGAGATGCCACAAAATTTTCCACAGAAAGTTCATAAGACGCTTGTCATTAAGTAATTACCTACTGGGCGAAGGCAATGATAATTTAAAAGGTTGGTTGCCAAAATAAAAAAGACGTTATAAACAACAACAGGTGCTGAATCAGGCCGCCATGGTTTGGGGATAAATTTCGCTCCCGCACACCAAACTAGGCCCCCCTCGGCAGCAGCTCAAGCCTAGGTGCGTTCACTCGGCGTGGAGCCCTTGAGTACGCTGCTCGCGCGATACAGTGACACTAATGCCCGTTTTCACCAACGTTCCCTAAATTTAAGGGACACTTAAAACCCGTTTAAGTGACCACTTTGGGAGATTTCGTTTTCACCAACGTCTAAGTGTCACCTAAGACTCTAAGGGCTACCTAAATTTTAAGGGACGGAAATTCGATCCCTTAGCGCTAAGTGATGTTTATTTTACGAACATATCACATTGAATTTGTAGTTAGTTCGTTTATATATCGTAAATTGAAGAAATATTTGAGTTTTTTGAAACTTTGGTAGTTATAGAAATCGGGAAATCAATAAAACGTCAAAAGTTCCTTATTATGACGATGCATTTGTATACAGCTGTTAATTTTGTTCATGTATTATTTTTTACCTTATAAATTTTTTTATTTATTGTTCCATATTTTGTGTTTGTAAAAATATAATTAATATTAATTTCTTCCATGGTCCACATTGGAATCTCTGGGTAAATTTACGCAAATTTTAACATATCCAACAATAAACTTATATTATTTTTGTTTTGTAACACAAAATTAAAGAAAAAAATGCGCACATGTTACCTTTTTGTTTTAATTAACTTACTATTTTTTATCTTATCTTTACTTTTTCTGCTAGTATACAATAACTACAAAAATAGGTACCTACTACATAATAAGTAATCAAAATAATATAATTTCATTACATCAAAATTTTCTCAACATGCACTCACCCAACCGAAACATTCGGTAGGTACATATTTAAAGCGGACCACCAATAAAACTAAACGGCACCAGCACAATAATTAACAAAGCTTTAAAAAATCATTCTTTGGCCACTCATTTTATTTTAAAGTAGTATTTGTATTGTTTTCATAAGAATTTCATAAAACTATTGCTTTGAAATTGTTACTAGCACATGTTCCGTCTGCTTTAATAAAGGCTTGACGATAAATTGACACTCAACTAAGTGCTTCCTTAGTAAGTATCCCTTAGCATGGTGAAAACGAAATAAGTTAGGTAGCTGATTTAGGGGACACTTTAGCTTAAGGATCCCTTAGTTAGGAGTTAGTTAAGGGAGTGTTGGTGAAAACGGGCATAAATCTTACATCGCTGCGACAACATTACATATATCACCTCAACACACGTGCACGTATACATGCTTACACATGAAAGTGGAAGGGTTTTATTTTTTCCTTATCGAACTGAAATAGTTTAGAAAAATTATCCGACACAAAATACATATAAGAGTTGTCGAGGTATGTATGCTTGGTACACATACGTGTTTCAATAACTCATATAAGTATGACTATGTATCTTAGCTTAGATTAGCTCAGCTATGTCGCAAATTGCATGTATCAGGTACCAGCCCAAACCGAGGTGTGCCGAGCGCCCTTGAGCTGTTTGCCCAAATAAAATCGGCAGAGTACCGCAAGCGCTCGCCTTAGTAGGCCGGTGAAGCTGTTAAGGCCTTGCTAGCTCAATAGCGTAGTTAGTTCGAAAAAAAAAGTGTAATACGGCCAGTCACACTTACTAGTATATCGTTGATGCGAAACCACAATTTTATCTCCTGCAAAAAAAAAAACAGTTCAAGGCGTCTAAAGAAGTTTTCACTTCAAGAAAACTATACAGTCACCAAAATATTCCTACGACTGAACCATATGGAAGGTCTCGTGTAAGTTTATTGCCAACGTAACTGTTTTGATATTCAGCGCGTCCGCATCAATTGTTTGCAGTACGTGACACGTACAAAAATTGAAGCGAACAGATTTGGCCTTCTTCAGACTTATGAAACCTTTTAGGTGAACTCCGAAATGTTTACATTCTCCCTACACCGCTGAAAGCTTTACATAGAAAAATATAAACACAGTTCCGACACTTAAAACTAGATGGCGCTTGTGCACAATTTTACTGAGTTCATATTTTAAATATTGTTAACAGAAACATTTTTGTCTCGTACACTCTCGTAAGCAAACGTCGTGTTTAAAAGAGACAACAGGAAAAACTAATTGCTGGATACACACAAAGTCTAATTTCTGGCCTGATATGCTATTTTACGCTTACATTTATTCCGATTGCATACAATGGACGCGACTCCGAAGATTTTTAAAATAGTTCGAACCAACTGATTTATGTATACTTCGACAGTACGTACGTATGATTTATGTTCCGTATATTTAAAAAAGTAAATATACGGACGCAAGACGTCGTTGCTACAACACGATATACATATTTAACAAGAGTTCAAGATAAAATGCACACGGCGGCGGCGGGCAACTAGCGACATCTCGCAAAACATAATAACAAATTCATGAGATGTTTAATAAATTTTACCGCTATATCTTTTCCTTCTTGAAATTTTCCGCATAGTGTTTGTTCAAAAATATAAAACAAATGTTCCACCTCATACCATTAACCAGGGGATTATTATTGACCTAATGTTCACAATGTTTTGACTGATGTAAATAATACAGGCCCTCCGAACATTGCAAATTTACGCTATTATAGACTTCTCTCCATCTTCCTAAGAAACTCGTCATAGATAAATAATATACGAGTAATCGTGACGTGGGAAACACCTCAATAATACAACAATTCTCAGCAAACAATAAGGTTTCAAATCAATCTTTCTATTTTGTGACAACCTTACCAACATATATCGACCCTCCGTGGTACGAAGTATATAAGCGTTATTATATATGACGTACCGTAAGTATAACCATAGTGTAACAACTACTATGACTGAGTGAGTGAACAAGATTTTTTTTATTTTTGTCTTTGTGAGTACAAATTCATTTTATTGGTTTTTTTTTTTCGACTACGCTATTGACCCAGCAAGGTCTTAACAGCTTCACTGGACTACCAATTTTATTGGTGCTAACGGCATTTACATAGCCTACGGATGTAACAATACTATTGACTAGGCGCTCTTAAAATGTGACCAAATAATATCAATCCTCAGATGTGGCCGTTCTAGTTTTATTTCTATATCCCATATGAAAATATTCTCTTTTTATTACTTCTTATTAAAATAAAAAATCAATCAATAAAGAAATACTCCATCCAATTTAAATTCTGAGAAGGCACTCATAAACGTCAAATCTTCGACCGGTTCGGATAAACAACCCAAGTCATCTAGAAGAACCGGCAAGAAATTCAATGTGGTTTATATCTTTACGTTGTATAGTTTTGGATAACATAGATAGTTACATTTATTTTAGTGGAGAGAGAGGGGCAATATTTCCAGTCGTCACCATCGTTAACATATTGATTAACTTTTGGATATTAAAACCACACGCTTTAACTCACTCGCTAAATTAACTGAATAACTCACTAGCCAGCATATCGGTAATGTGCTTCGAGACTTTGTTATAAGACCTAACACTATTACCTAAAAGACTGTTTTTGGACTTATTCAGCCTGAAGCATGGAATGACCAATTTGTTGCTGTTTCTATTATTTAAATTATGTTGGTCTTCAACTTTCCTTTTTCCTGAACTGACTAAGCTTTTAGCCTAGCAATACGTTAACAATTTCACCGGAGTACTTATACGGGTCTTTTATTAAATCCAGCTTATCCAAGTTTTTGCGGACATATATTTTATTATCATAAATATATTGAGAGCGCAAAGCAAAGATTCCCAATTCCAGAAACTTAGTCTTTAATGATTTGCGAGGTCCTATATTATAAATAAATAGACTGACCAAACCCTTAATTATACCTACAGATGACGTCATCCGTAATAACATTATATTTTGTTGCGAATTAAGGCATGTCATATTTAGGGTTCTGTCGAGATAAACTAATCAAACGGAGAGACTTGCAGGTCGGTATGGTAGCGGCGATAGGCTATAGATTGTAGATATTTTGGTTATCACCGTTGCTCTTGGATTAGTGTGCCTAGCAAAAAAGAAAATGAATGAATTAATTTAAGACACGATATATATTCGCTACAATACAATCACGCAATCAATAATGTCAAAATAAATTTTGCTTGATTCAAATTAACGACACTTATATTATGAACAGCACCTTTTGATGTTTCCATTTTAATTAACATCGTGATCAAAGTGCTTTGTAGAGTATACCTTTTGAAATGAAATCAGTAATGTCTTTGATTATATAAAACTGAATATTAAATTCGGACCCAGTTACGTGTATCTACTGGATTAATTTTATATATTCTAATAGACAAGAAATTTCTAACTAACATCGTGTGACAATTTCGAAAGAATTGGCTGACGTTATTATGCCTAATAATTACAAACTAGTGGGCGTCCAGTGGTCGACATTCGACCATAGTTAATAGATTTTTTAAAGTTTGAACTTCATTAGAGTTCTTTTGTCAAAGGATATACTTCTATAATCAAAGGTTTTCATCATAGCTACTCAGTTATTTGCCATTTGCCATGATCTTTATTATATAATCATTAAAAAAAATCTTTGTGTAAATGAAATTTGAAATTAATTATATATTTAAATCAAAAACCACGTGGTAAAGCTCTCAAATTTTAAGCAAACATAACTTTACGAAAATAAAGAAATTTAACGCAACCTATGACACAATTTTCAATTAATTTTACACGACACCATGGGTGGGTGGTATTTCTAGATGATATTGAATTAAATGTAGTCTGTTCATTATGAGAAATAGTGATATGCTTAGTATCATCGTTTGGAAAAGTAAAGGATGCACAACACAATCAAATGGTGAATCCAAAACAAAGATGTTTGTAATACTACCATTAGCTTTTGACAAAAATTCTTTTTTGTTGCTACATGAGGTTGAATTGCAACATTGTAACCGCGGAGGTTTAAGTCATGGGTTACTTTTATGAACAAAATTCTTATTTTGATTATACAAAGTATTATTTGGCTCACTTTTTTATTAAATCATCATTTGAAGTGAGTTCACCATAAAAAATAGTAAACATTACAATAATAGTTATATTTTAGTTAGTCATTGTTGAATGTAGGATGAAAAATGGTAATTGGAACGTAAGAGTTAAAAAATACATACAGTCGAGCATAGCAACATCCTTCACAACCTCTTTTGAACTTCGTAATTATTGACGGCTGTCAAAATGTCTTTTTTATTTACATGTATGTATATGTTGTGTAAAATTCGAGTAGTAGTGTGAGTAGTGCATATTTTAATTAATTTAATGTATTTCTAATGCATTTTATATAAAATAAACAGCTTCCTGCACTTCTCCGCCATATAAACTTTAACTATGCAAAACTTCAAGTTCAACAGTTGACGAGAAATAGGTTAAAAAGGGGTACAATTTTTTTGCTTCACGTATTAATATATAGATATTAATAGGCATAGATTTTTTTTCTGAGTAAATCGCCATCTAACTGTGATAGTTAAAATTAATCTGTAGACATTTGCGTAAATTAATTAGATATTTTAAAATAAGATACAAATATATAGTAACACTAACACGCAACAGAAGTTCTCAAAAAGAAAAATAAACATCCTTCATTGGGGCTTATCGTAATGATATATAAATGAGCTATCTAACACTGACAGGATTTTTCAAACCAAACCAGTAGTTTCTGAGAATTAGCGCGTTCAACCAAACAAATCCACCAGTTTTATAATATTAGTATAGATAATACATAAGTACATACTTATGATATCTATATACATATGTATAGACACATGGTATACAAAGTAGACGTGAAATGTAATAATTTTTGTATGAATTGTGAAAATTATATTAGTTGGTGTCATAATTCTCACTCACATAAGATAAAAATTAAGCGAAATTCAGTTGTACTGATTCAATTTGTCGAACAGTTTCATTTTATATTTTAATATATTTTTAATGTTGAAATTACAGTGTACAATATCAAGTATTAAACAAATATATGTACAACTTATTCCAAAACAATATACATTTTTTTTTAACTGAAACGATCGCTAAAATCGAATAAGAGCGGATACTCGTAATTAGGTAAAAGAGAGGACCGTTCACCGAGTAATTGAAGGTAGCAATGTTCCGCTTTCAACTAAAGGGAGAATATTGTTTCCTATTAGGTCGCTTTAATTTAGTAAAAGAATACATTTTTAATATTCTCTCTTTGTATTTATTAAATGTCTTAATAAGAACTTGTAACAAATGAATAAGACAAAGTTTTATAAGATAGAAGCTAACCCGCGCAACTTCGTCAATATTTCCAAGCTCGAAAATCTCCAAAATCCGCTGGGAGTCAATTCCACAGAGTCGAAGTACGAGGCAGAAATGAACTTGAAAACCTCACCGTGGAAGACCTCCACTCATCCAGGTTTCGATTTCAGTTTCAGACGGGTAGTACGATGGCGGAATGTAGCGACAGGAATCATATACCAACGATCGTTAAATCATTTAGATATTGTTCATACAAAAATATTAAAATCAAGAATAAAAAATGGGATAATAAAATTTTTAGTGTTATAGGTATTTTTTGATAGCAAATATGAAATATAAAAAGAATACTTAACTGTAAAAAAAATATTTGGATACCCTTATCAATCACAGGTATAAAATATATTTTACGGCCCATTCTCATATCTACCAAATATACATTTAAAATTGAATAAAAATCGGTCCAGCCGTTTCGGAGGAGTTCGACCAAAAAACACCGTGACACAAGATTTTTATATATTAGATTATCACTGTTCGCAGCTTCTTTTGTATTATTTTTTAAGGCTATAAGCTTATAACATTCCACGTCAAATGATGGTGCGATCTAAAATGGTCATCATTATCATCAACCTGTAAGAGACCCACTGCTTAGCCATGTGCCTCTACCCGATCGAAGGCATTGCCATAATCAAACGCACCAGCCTACAACGTATAAGCGATTCCAAACTCTGAGAAATCCATAACTCTATGTTTTCCCACATACAGTATTATGTAGAACATTTCTCAGGTTCAAGTTTCCTGGCGATATTTTCCTTCACCGCCAGCCGATAGTGTTACCAATTTAAATTAGTAATAGTATGCGAATTCATAACAATTGTTGGTACTTGCCGGGGTTCCAAACAGCGGACAGCGGGTCGATATTCCACCAATCAAACCATAAGACCAACATGATTAGATCTAAGATGGTAAAAATCCTAGAGGAAGCATTGGCTCACAGGTGCGGCTGTAGGAACACACCTGTAGATCTATATTAGACAAGCGAGCTTAGAAAATACTCTACCATTATAATATCATCACGATGTCTTCTTTCGCTGAAAGCTCTGGTCCATTCGCAAACGTGTAATTAGGCTTTTAAGTGTGATACTATTTTGTTTTTTCATTAGTGTCTTGTAGGTTTGTTTTGATTTGTAGATGGTAGAGCCACGCTGAAGCTATAAATAGTTTCAGCATGAATGGATCGGCTCGCCCGGAGTACTACCAGCCTACCTACAGAAACACCTACGTGAAGTAACAGTGCTTGCATTGTAGCGTTTCGTTCGATCAGTGAGAGCGCTGGAGGCCCGTTTCCCTTCTCCTTTCCCTTAGCCCTCCCCCTTTCCTCACCAACATAGGCTGACAACGTACTTGTGAAATCTCTGGTGTCGCAGGTATCTATGGACGGTGATGATCACTTAACATCAGGTGACCCACTAGTTCGTTTGCCTCCCATGGCATAAAAAAAAAAAAACAAAAAAGTGTTAGCTGTAACTGGGGTAAATTATTCATTTAAAAAAAAAACCTGCAATAATGAAATAACTAGAAAATATTAAGACCAGTATAACGGTACAATTTACGCTTTCCGGGCTGCCCTCACAAGGTCGGCTGTGTCCGCAAGGTCGATTTGTATGCGGGTGGTACGGTACCCTGGTGCATTGGACGTGAGAGACGTTACGAATTGCAATCAAGTCACAGTAAAGCAATAATCTCACAAAACTAGCAATCGATGATACGTTACAAGCATAGGAATGACCGTCTGTTTGCAATATTAAACATGTTACACCATGAACAATATATGAACGGCTTCAAATTGGGTTTTCAGGGTTTTTCGATAACTCTATAGATTGTCAAAACCTAACTGATCTAAGTAACCTTGGGGTGTAAGGGGTGTCGAGTAACATCTTAAGACTTGAGAAACCCAAGCCAACCTCACTGTACGTGGTGCACCTTGCTGAATAACGAACGAGGCAATGGCGAAAGCGGGGTGGTAGGGTTTTACAGCCCGACTGGGTCGCAACCACCATGTATATGGCGAAAAAGTCCGTCATAGTGACTCGCTTCTGCGCGTCGCGTTTCGGGATCAGCCTGTGCATATCCAGTACCGGGCGACTTTCGTCATTATGGCCGGCATGACAGCGGCGACCGGCGATGGATGATCTGTCTCTCGGTGATCGCCACTGTTTTTGGATTGTACTATGCTTACCATCAGTCATAGTGCAGTCATTTTGTCGTGCTTCAATAAAAAAAAAAATACAAAAATAACCTATCTGATATATAGTCTATACGTAAACAACGGTTGTCTTTGTGTTCGCTTGAAACTAAGGAATCATATGACAAAATACATCCTACAGCTAACAGAGAAATGTTTCTAAAGATGAAGAAATAACGTAATCTGGTGAAGCTGTTAAGACCTTGCTGGGTCAATAGCGTAGTCAGTTTGAGAAAAAAAATTTAAAAAAATACCTTTGGAAAACGTGACAAATATGATACCATTTCACTAGACAACGTGTCCCGGAGTTGTTTATATGTTGGACTTATAAGAAAATAGGGTTGCAATTACGAATATCAGAATACAAATACAGGTACAGTGGCGATAGTTTATCAACAGTGGTATATAACAAGGCGGTCTAATACTACGCTCTGCTATCATGTTATTGCTTCATCACAATGGTTTCTCATAACAAAAGCACCGGCTAATTACCTACATCAATTAGCACCCTCGAACCGTCGCTTTGATCTTTCGCGAAATAATATCCAATTTCTTTTCCTGTTCGTCTGAATACGATAGAATGCAAACAGCTGACTTCTGTACCGTTTTTATACCGTTTACATTAGCAGTAGCGTAAATCTTCGTTACTAATGCATATATTTTATAGTAATACAGTGACTTAAATATGAATACTTTAGTTTGTTCCCATTCTAAACTTTGACAGTCTAAATCATAAAATATTACCTAACAAACTGAATTGGGTGATAATTATACACTGTCCATTTAACATATGATTAAAGATTCTATGAATAATTTATCAAGCGACTATCGTCAAAATAAGCGCAATTGTAACAATGTAAACGAAAATTTTAATCTGTAACGATGCATCGATGACACGGTCGTGGGTAACAATAAGCGATCTGTGGCCCAAATTATAGGCGAGAGGTGAAAAACGACATGAATTAGCAACTGCAATTCAAATTATTAGTCTAAGGCAGTGGTAGGCAAACTAGTCATCCAAAAGAACCAAATATAAACAATGCAAAACTGTAGTTTGTTCAAAGAGTCTTTTTAATAAATGTAAGCTACACTCTAATTTTATAAAAATAATTGGTATTAGAAGCATACTCTCGAACTTGCTGTTGCTAAATTTGTTTTACTCATAAGCTCTGCTATTCTTGCTTTTTTTCGAACTAACTCTATAGGCCTAGCAAGGCCTTAATGGCTTCACCGGGCCACCATATTATTGCTTTCTAAAAATGTGACTTCATAGGCTTGCGTTTCAAATACAACTCATCTCTTACAAGGCAAGTTACTAAATAATATGTCGTGTCTGCACTAAATATTTTGTGGATGAGCCACAGCTAACAAGTGAAAAAGTCACATGCGGTTTGTCGACCACTGGTCTGGGACGTTAAAATCCCACACCATATTTATTTAAACGTTTTCTCCAATTTATACTCGTAAGTAAACTTTTATTCGCGGATACACTAACGTTAATGTATATTTGATCTGTTGCACGGAAACAGTACATATTTTCTGGGTGAAAATTACTCTGAATCCTTTTTCTGAACCCCTTATTACGAGTTTGCAAAAAGTTGAGAACTAAGATATGAAAGTGTAAAAAACAAACGCTAAATCGTATGTATAATATTAGTATGGATTTGATATGTTTATATATCCAACTATCAATTTTTAAACGTGCGTGAGTAGCTTATTGCCATATCAGCATAATCAGTTCTATAAACTAAATTACGCAGGTGTAACGTATGTACACTCTGTCATAGTGCAGTAACTTTATCTTCTTTCTTTTATATTAATTATTCCAACTCAATCCGCAAGAGTAACTATTTTTTAGGTCTAATGTCAAGACTACAATTCTGAGCCGGTCGGGTATAATAGGATACAGTAACCATTTAACATAAGATGGACTACATGCCTGTAACAGTAAAAATAACAAAGAATTACTTTAAAAAAAAAACTTTATAATAGCTAATAAAAACTATTAAGTACTTACATGTTATTATTGTGGTCTAATTAAATATTAAATGTA
>JACEII010000079.1:1001142-1015943 GCA_014332785.1 Antheraea mylitta | reverse complement strand
TAAGTACTTACATGTTATTATTGTGGTCTAATTAAATATTAAATGTAACCTCATTATTTTCATGAACGAGAAAGTTGGTAAGAGCTATCTTTGTTGCTATCTCATGAAATAATTGCTAAGGAAATTTAGATATAACTTTACATTATCACAGCTTGAACATTAGAATAATATATAGGCTACAATTTATAAATATATTATTTTTAATGGCAAAAAATTAACGAAAAGTTTTAAGTAGGAAAAAATGTTTTCATCTGAGATCTAATTGGTATGCACTGCATAGACCGTTAGAATAATTCAAATATAATGTAAAAATACATATGTGTATCATTTACATAGATATTAAGCAATATAATTGAAAAATCAGTCATCGTCTCCGCCGCCAACTCTGACTCGGACCACAAAATGACTCATATCGATAGTGAATGACGTATTAGCAATGATGGCTTAGCTTATAGCGTGTTAAGATCGAGTCGATGGACAGTTCGAATCCTAGTAATTGAGTCCAAGCTTCCAATAAAGGTAAACATGGTGAAACCATAGCTCGATGATGGTGGGTTTTTGGTAGTCCGCCTGGCTGGTCAAGTTGAGTATCTGACACCGAGTTACTGTTGGTGTGTTCCGGCAGCTGAACTTGAGAGTCAATCCTTCTAGGTTTACCATCGTTTTTTTTTATACATTATAAGAGGGAAACGAACAGTCGTGTCACCGGATTTTAGGTGATCACCGCCGTCTATAGACACTAGCAAGACCAGGGGAGCCGCAAGTGCGTTGCCAGCCTGTATTCGGAGGGAATGGAGAAAAGGGGTAGAGTAACGGAGGTGGGTACCGGGCGTTCTCACTGACCGAACGCAACGCAACAATACAAGCACTGTTACTTCACGTCAGTTTTCTGTGAGAGGGTGGTACTACCTCGGGTGAGCCGACACATTCATGCTGAAACCAACAATAGCTTCAGGGTGATTTTTTTTTTTTCGAACTGTATACGCTATTGGCCTACCAAGGTCTTAACAGCTTCACCGAACTACTAAGGCGAGCGCTTAAGGCACTCAGCCGATTTTATTTGGGCAACTAGCTCAAGGGTGCACGTCACACCTCGGCTTGGCTGTTGCCTGTTACATGCAAACTCGCGACCTAACTTAGCTAGCCTAGCTAACTATTCATATATGTTTGAGTTGTTTAGACGCATATGTGTACCAAGCATACACGCCTCATCAACCCCTCCATATATTTTTTTATCGGAAAATTAGAGTTTTTTCAGTTCAATAAGGGAAAAAAATATAACCCTTCCACTTCCATGTGTAAGTGTATAGACGTGCACGTGTGTGGGGGTGATCGTGTAGTGTTGTAGCAGTGATGTAAATTTTTGTGTCACTGTATCGCGCGAGCAGCGCACTCAAGGGCTCCACACCGAGGGAACGGACCTAGGCTTGAGCCGCTGCCGAGAGGCTTCAGGGTGACTCTTGGCTCTTGCTTGGCTCTTATAGGTGGTCCTATAAAACCAGCATATCGGCGTGTTTACCATCTTGGATCATATCATCCTTTAAGTGAGATTATGGACGCTAAAACCTATAAAATATAAAAAAAATCCTTATGAAATTTCTAATCAAAGCTTATACAAAAAGTATGTTCAGCACTATGAGATCAGCTTAGTTTCTCACAATATACAAAACTAGATATCAACAAGAAACAGCCTGACTGTATATAGGTAAAAATGAAAATCAATTTAGGAGAGAGCCGAAAAGTTATAAAAATAAAATAATCTAATAAATTCTACACAACATCTCGTGGAAAGAAAAGGAAAATGTCTTTTGTGATTATTTACAAAGGGAACTCAGCAAAAAGAAATCCTTTCAAGCTCGAATATAAACATTCTGTTCACTTACTTTATCTTGAAGCAGCAAAATATGAATTATTGTTTTTTTTTTGGTATTATGCGTTGTAACACCTTAAATATATAGTCTGTAACTATGATGCACGTGATTGTAAGTACATAGCAATAAAACCAAATATTAAGGCAATCATAAGGACTGCCGATAGAAGTGAAAATTTAAAACAATGAAATAAGTGTGTTCTCGTTTGAATTCTCATATTAATAACAGTGTGAATGACAATATTTAATTTTGTTTATTGAAATTATTAACATTAGTATGGTTTTTATATCTATTGGTACTCGGAGCAATAATTATATATATTTTTATAGACTCTATTAATCAATCAAACGAATGATAAGCTGCAAGATATCAATATTACATGCTACATTACAATATTACAAGCTACGCAAGCGCAATATAGCCAGTCATGCCTACGTAGCATGTCATGACGCGAAATTATAAATTCATCTCCTGCCAAAAATATCACTCAACGCGCCTAAAGCAGTTTTCACTTCAAAGATCGTAAACATCAATTTCTGTTCAAACACATTGCTGAGTTAACCTATTTATGCCAACTTATTTAGTTCTATCCTCAGTAAATCCATTAAGATATGTTCTTTTTTCTCGAACTGACTACGCTATTAGCCTTATTTAGGGCCTTCACAGCTTCACCGGACTACTAAGGCGAGCGCTTAAGGCACTCAGCCGATTTTATTTTTGGTAACTAGCTCAAGGGTGCTCGGCACACCTCGGCTTGGCCGTTACCTAGAAAAACCCGATCTTACCTAGCTAAACTATGCTAAGCTATACATGTATCCATTTATGGATCAAACAATTAAAAATTGCATGATACAAAAACACAACATGTAATTCGGAAAGAGACAAACTAAACCAACTCGATTTAGATCGATAACGGAAAAAAAAGTAAACCTTAAGATATGTAATGATGTGGCTGATGTATCTGAACAAAAATTTTCCAAATAGTCACTTGCCATTTTGCCATTACATTACACGGCTACACAAAAACGGCCTTCCTCTATAAGCCATCAACATGATTAACCAATTACTCTGTTCCAATGTTACTTGCCCTGGCAGTACAATTTTTATTTGAATCTTGTTCGAAATCCAACGTCTTGAAATTGTTGCTTCAGTTGAAGTGAAAGTTTCCGCAGGCGCGTTGGCAGCAGAAAAACGTTATATTTCGCGTCAGCGACATTCTAGTATTACGTGACCAAAATACTCGTAAGTATTGCGCTTGTGTCAGACTAGGAATGCGTAAAAATAACGGCCTGTGTAAAATGTAACATTGATATTTTGTATTGAGCTTGTGAAGTCTCTCTTATGTTCATTAATTGATAATTTTATAGGTGGTAGAGCTAAGCTGAAACTGTTACTGGTTTCAGCATGAATGGGTCGGCTCGTCCGGGGTAGTACCACCCGACCTACAGAAAATCAACGTGAAGTAACAGTGCTTGCATTGTTGCCTTTCGTTAGGTCCGTTTCGGTTTCGTTAACCAGACTAATGTTAATAATTTCAATTTACAAATAAAGAAATTTGAATAATTCATACAATAATTAATTTAAAAATTCCAAAGAGAACACATTTATTCTATTGTTTTAAGTTTCACTTCTATCGGCAGTCCTTAACTACCTTGACTTTTTTACACATATTTTAAGGTTAATGTCCAATAGTTACTGTCTCAATAGGTTCACTATCTCACTCATCTTAAGTGGGAATATTACGCCAAAGATGGAAACAAGTCAAGCGTAGAAAAAAAAACTGGCTCTTTGAGTACAGGCAGCAAAACATACCCATAAAGGTTAGCTGTAGGGTTTTGATCTGACTGCGGTAAATATAGAACGTCGAATAAAAAGCTAAACGATGTTTTCTTTCACATAACAGTAAAGATAGAATCACTTTACCCATTATTGTAGGACTGCACGAAAGTCTGAACATAGAATTACCAAAAATATTCCAAAAGCAAAAATTAGTGTTTCTTTTGCACAAAAATTACCCACGAAAATAAACGATACATTCGTTGGCCTTCACTCGTACCCGAGGGCACTTTCCAGCGGTACACACAATCATGTAGAAAACACCACAGCTTCGTTCAAAAGAAAGTAAAGTACCCAACCGGGTACAACTGCGCAGCCGTGTGATCTTCGAGATCGACCTTTTCCTACGTTTAACGTAACAACAAGAGAGTCGTTTTAACCCAGAAAGAAAATTAACAAAGTTTTGGTTAAGAAGGTAAACAATATAAAAGCGTTTGCAACGTACTCTAAGATATATCAGTCCTGAATAGGATTTATTTAATACAGTATCATTATATAATTACCCAAACAATTGAGTATACAACAACCTCTGACAGTATTTTTCCCATTGTGTGAAAGAAAAAATAACACCCTGTGACGTTTCATTAACTTTGGGTTGTCTTTTTACCGGGATTTTGGGGTGTAAGGGGTGTCGAGTAACATCTTAAGACTTGAGACACCCAAGCCAACTTCACCTGCACGTGGTGCACCCTGCTGATTAAGGAACGAGGCAATGGTGATAGCGGGGTGGTAGGGTTTTACAGCTAGACTGGGTCGCAACCACCATGTACATGGCGAAAAAGCCCGTCATAGTGACTCGCTTATGCGCGTCGCGTTTCAGGATCAGCCTGTGCATATCCAGTACCGGGTGACTTTCGTCATTATGGCCGGCATGACAGCGGCGACCGACGATGGATAATCTGTCTCTCGGTGGTCGCCACTGTTTTTGGATTGTACTATGCTTACTATCAGGCATAGAGCAGTCACTTTGTTGTGCTTCAATAAAAAAAAAAAAAATGCGAAATCATGCTAGAAAAAATTGTTCTACATAATGGGTTGCCATAACGTATTATGTTTCTTGATAAAGTGACCTAGATTTCCAAGTAATGGATTTAGGTAATTCAGATAAAAAGTGATGCAGAGAATCAAAGTAAAGTATCTCGTAAAACTGACCATTTTCGTCTCTTGCGGCTCGGAACGCCCCGTTCTTCTTTCTGCCTACTAACACGACTCACTATGCTTTATTACGTTCATTACACTGAATGACACTATTTGATAGCACAATGACTATTGACTCTAATATATGTACATGTATTCAAGTGTATATAAATTGCAAACTTTAAAAAAATTGATAACATTAGATGCATAAAAATATCGAACACAATTGTTTTAAGGACAACAACATATGTGTTGTAACATCTGTAACGATAAATAGAAGTCTAACTAATGAATAGGAAGAAGAAGTAATTATCTTAAGGTTTACAGTTTACTTAATGGAAAATGACTGAGGCACTAGTCTTATTCTGTTGAAGCAATCACAACAGACTAGTTGTAAGTTACATCCTTAGAGTACTAAGCATAATTAATGATGAAAAACAACTATCTAAGTAACATACAAATGGAAACATTTCTAAAACAAACATGAAATACGACAAAGTGAATACAGTGCATCCGACACAAATCGATTCCCAAAACGCTCAGTCGCCTAATCGCTTTATAATAACATACAACGTCCGGTGTTTACGTTTGGAGAGACAAAGATTATGGAGTAATATTAGGGGTGAAATGAGGGTGAGATAGTAGTAAAAATTGGTGGGTGCGACCCAGATCTAATTTATATAGCTACGGAATAATTATCCAAAGAAATTACTCATTAAATTTTCATATTTAACCATTAAGCAGTATGAACGTGTCAACTGGTTCTATAGCGTAATGACCAAAAGACCAAAATTATTAGTAAGCGTATTTAAACATATGTGTTTACATATATGAAATGTAAACTCTAGTTGTGCTAAATATATGATCATCTAGAACAGAAAGATACGCATTAGATAAAAAGATTATTCTAATATTAAATAGTAACTAACCAACAGTTATCATACGTGAATATTATGAAACATGACAGCAATCTTAACTGAGATCACTTGCAAAACGAGACATTGAAAACTGAGTTAGAAAGCTTAAGACCAAGCTGGAAGGGCATGCGTACCGCTGTGCACGTTGCCAATTAGATCAACCAGGTCGGAAAACAACAGCAAAGACACTGATTAATTGATATTCAAAAGAGTATTGCAATCGCTATCTCGAATCTTACATGTAAATCTAGGATTCAATCTAGAACAAATTAATAGGAAAAAAATTAACCGTCACGGGACGTCTGGTACATGTAAAATATCGAAATTGTTTTGTATGAATTATATGCATAAAGGAACAACTTACAGCAGAAATCAGCTATTGAATAATGAAAAAATAAAGCATTACAAATTCGTTCCATAAAATAAGAATTGTTTATTTATTTTATTACATAAATCTTCATTTTTATTAAATACAAAAATTCATTTAGGCGCGGGCGCGGTGTATTTGGCGGCAAGTATCAAAGGGCACTGGGTCATCGGAGCGTGCCACGTAATTCTAGTAGAACGAGTGACAGACAAAACAATTTGAATCTTATGTTTATACAGATAGGGTTGCAAATGTTTTTGAGTATTTAGTTAATAGGGCACAGTTCGTGTTTTGTGTCGCCACGTCTCGCCACGCCAACAAGCCGGTTTACCCTCGCCTACAGAAGTTTCACATCAAAAAGTTATTTTTGATATCCAATCAGATATAAATCCCTACCATACGCCAGCTGATCATGGAAAGATGTAAATGTTACAACTGCTCTTGATCCAATAAGTTTCCGTAATCCAGTAAATGTATGTCAAACTATGCGGCTACCGAATGTGTTCCATATATAGCTGATGATTGATAATCAAAACATAATCATGAATAATCTCTGCGGAGTTAATGTATTATGCATCGTTCTTGTACGCAAGTAGATTTTAAAACTCAATATAGAAATTATTCACAAGAAACAGCCACAGAACATATAAAAGTGCACTCTTCGCCCGTAAATCCATCAAGCCCCAGCGAACAACGATAAAGCCGGAGCAGTCGTGTCTCTTGGACCAAATCGATAATGTCCCGGCGTGTGTAAACTGAATCAGTCCGCGAGAACCTCCCCACCCCTCGCCCCTATGTCGTCACCCCTTGGGATTTATGTGACTTCACAATTTCTTTTAAGAGAGCCGACACTACCTACATACGGCACCTCTATAAGAGTGCCTGTTTGTGTTTACTACGTTTGAACATTGGAACAACTGATTTTGATCGAAGGCTGAAGCTGTTAGCTCATCTATCAATGTTTCATTCTTTTAATGCTTGACATACAATAACAAAATTTTCGGAATGGCCTTACTATTGAAGCGATCAGTTTAAGCTGTGGGTTGTCTGAATATATTGTATCTGTAACGCTAGCGATGGTCACTATTGAAGACACTTGTTTAGGCGCGTCATAGAAATTAGTAGCAAATTTTAATTTGAAACAAAAGTTGCTCGTGCCGTTGTAACACGCCATATCATTGGTTATAGAACAATGTGTTTTAAATAAAATTTGTAGTATCTGTGACGAGTTTTTAGTGGGATCTTGGATTATCGTGTAGTGGATTTCATATGTTATTCACAACCTTGATATACTTGACTATATATTATGTAATATCGATGGCTTTTTAAGTAACAAAGTTTGGTTATGGTGCACAAGGGAAGTGAATGGGAAATAAAACCACGAAGCATGGGTTCTGACTTACCACAAAACTCCCTGGAAAGTTCTAACGAGAGACCCACCATCTTGTTAGAACAATCAAATAAGCAGGAGAAACTTATAAGCCTACTCGACAATGACAGTAATAAACTACTAGAATATAGGTTTCCAAAAATAAAACTAAGAAAAATAGAGTGTATGTGTACTTATTTGTGTACGTAGGTGAGAAATTAACCGTCTTTAAAGTAAATATAAACATTAACGGAGTTCAAGTAAATGCACCGAGTTCGCGTCCTCCTACACGCCTATCAAAATTAGCCGATTTATAAGTTCACATCCTTATAAAACCGATCGTAGGTGGTCGCGCGCGTCTCCCGTAATGAATGTATCCTGTCCCAACAATTGACTAATTGTACTGACCGAGCTTTGTTACTGGAATGAATGCGCCCTACTTGCTCGATTGCTTTGATCTACGCGAAAACATCAATAATCAACGAGCAATTTTTTGTAACATTTTCAAATTTGTATACAGTCCCTACTTGACACGACCACGCGTTGCTGTAGCGAAGTTATTAGATGTTGAATTAAAGTTGTAAGAGAAAGTCAAAATTAAAACTAGGCGCCATTTATGAGGTATCTATAACAGTCGGTTCTACAGTTTTCTGTCAAGAAACTAATTCAAAACGCTATCTATTCGAGACTGATGAAAGATACAATTAATAACAACTAGCTGGCACGGCGGACGTTTTCCCGCCCTGATAATAATAAAAAACATTGACAAATTATATGCTAAAATCTAACTCGTTAATCACTTTATCTACTGGTGAAAACCGCATGAAATCCTGTTCAGTAATTTTTGATTTTATCGCGAACAGGCAGACAGATAGATAGACGTGTTAGAGGACTTTGTTTTATACTGTGTAGTTAATAACGATAATCAACATTGGATTTTTTTTATTTTGCAATAAATATGTTGTGACCAATAATCGAAATATTAATAATCCTATCTCTCAAGTTGGACCAAATTATGCATAAATGCCAACTTTAGTAAAGGTTGGTTGAGTAGTTTCAGGGTCTATCGTGGACAAACATTATGACACTGAATTTTTACATATTTAGATGTATTACTCTGACGTATGGAGTATATCAGTGAGGGACACCGTTACAATCCGTTCAATAGTTTTAGTGTCAACAACTATACAACATCCATTAATGCCCACAAACTTCTTCGTTTCTAAATATTCAATACTCCTTGCAACAATTACTGTATACCGATATGTCTCAATGGTGTACAGTCTCCGTGTACAGGTAAGTCAGAGACTATCTAATCAGCGTCCATCACAGCCCACAACGCACGGAACCCGGACAGAGGCCGATTAATCTGATTAGGGTCTAACGATGGGGGCCCATCGCGCGGTCACGACCTCTACCAACACGCGTACAGTTTCTAATATCCCATTCATAGTCCGAAGTCCGTTTTACAATAAACAATAAATCTCTATATTAGCTTAGTATTTCAAACTTAAACATAACGCAGTAGATAGATGTTTAGAATCAAATTACCCAAAAAATAGTGTCATTATAATTGATCCTTTAAATTGAACTTCATTTATCCTATTTTTATTGCATATTACTATTAACTACTGTTACTACATCGTATTTTTAAACCCAAATATCTTATCTTCAAATACCTTTGAAATAACTTCGGTGATGGTAACCCTACAATATGGAAAATTCGAAAGGGAATCTACACGATCATAACTCACTGGTAACTTTAGGATCGCGTAAATAATAGGGTTATTGTGAACTCACTGAGCACCAACTGTTAGTTCTTAACAATACGAATTTAAAGTCTATAATCGTATGTACCAGCTCAGTCGATGCGAATTAATTACGCATACGAAACACCGGCCGTTTAATGGCGACGCTGAAATGTCAGTTCACCAGGTTGAAAGTTGACGCGCGATAAGTGTAGTTTGGCCCGGTAATATATTTAAGCCCTACCCGATTAGGCCTCCCACGGCAGCGGCTCAAGCCTAGGTTCGATCCCTCGATAGGAAGCCCTTGAGTGCGTTGCTTGCGCGATACGGTGACACATAAATATACTTCACTGCTACAACACTACACGATCGCCCCCACATACGTACACGCCTACACGCTTACACATGAAAGTGGAAGGGTTTACTTTTTTCCCCTTATCGAACTGAACAACTCTCAATTTTCCGATAATAAATATATAGAGGAGTTGTTGAGGCGTGTATGCTTGGTACACATATACGTTTCAAGAACTCATACATATATGAATAGTTAGCTAGGTTAGCTAGATAAGTCGCGATTTTGCATGCAACAGACAACAGCCAAGCCGAGGTGTGCCGTGCACCCATGAGCTGCTTGCCAAAATAAAATCAGCTGGGTGCCTTAAGCACTCGCGTTAGTAGTCCGGTGAAGCTGTTAAGACCTTGCTGGGTCAATAGCGTAGTCATTTCGAAAAAAAAAATTATTTAAGCCCTCCGGTGTTCAAAACGCTGACCCCGTATCAAGAACCTGTCATATTTTATTTTCAGCATTATATTAATACTAACTGAACTCTTCTCTCACACTTCTCCATAAATGATGAATGAATGAAGTTAAAATGTTAAAGGGCATAGCTGGTTAAATATGGGAAATCTGCCCCCATGGCTTTTTTGACCCACACTTAGGGGATCGATTTGGCATCAAATAAAAATAATTCACACCAATTTTTAGCCCTTTAACTCAAACGACGTTCGAGATTTTCAAAAAAACCTGTTTTTTTTTATTTTAATTTTATTTTTATACTGAAATTCGGAGTTAATCGATGGTGATTTTTTTTCTTATTCTTAGGGTCCTTAAACATAAAAATATCGTATGATCATCGTTTTTCAACGAAAAGTCGATTTTTAATGAAGAAAAGAAAATTCAAATCTTTTTTTTTTTGGGGTTTTTGAAATATGTCAATCACCAAAATTTGTCAGAACATGTATTTTACACCCCTCGACACTCAGGAATTTTTTCAGATTTTTTGAAGTGGTGGAACAATGTCAAAAAAATTAAAAAGTCATTTTTTTCCTGAAATTCGGCGTTTTAACGCACTTTTTTTTTGTTTGAAAAAGTACGTAGAAAATTTCTTTTTTAACAGAAATACTAATAATAATACCTCTAACTGTTTTTCTGAAAACGAGTGATCTCCAATTTTATCAGTTATGGACGAATCAATACCAATAGCTAACTGCCCAAGTAATTTTTCCAAATCATTTACTTCAAATACACTGGTATTAGAATGGATTCGGAAAGTGTTGATATCTTCATTATAGAACCGTTTTTTAATGATATGATCTTTACAACACCGATTTCCTTGGGGAATAAAGAGTCGTCTTTTGGAAAAAACTTGCTTACGTGCTTCAAACGGAACTATCATGATATTTGTTGATGATCCACAAAGGCAACAGTATTTGTGTGTCGATATGATTCGGGGAAAACCCAACTCTACAAATTCTAACTCTTCCTCCATTCCTCCAAGGAAATCGGTGTTGTAAAGATCATATCATTAAAAAACGGTTCTATAATGAAGATATCAACACTTTCCGAATCCATTCTAATACCAGTGTATTTGAAGTAAATGATTTGGAAAAATTACTTGGGCAGTTAGCTATTGGTATTGATTCGTCCATAATTGATAAAATTGGAGATCACTCGTTTTCAGAAAAACAGTTAGAGGTATTATTATTAGTATTTCTGTTAAAAAAGAAATTTTCTACGTACTTTTTCAAACAAAAAAAAAGTGCGTTAAAACGCCGAATTTCAGGAAAAAAATGACTTTTTAATTTTTTTGACATTGTTCCACCACTTCAAAAAATCTGAAAAAATTCCTGAGTGTCGAGGGGTGTAAAATACATGTTCTGACAAATTTTGGTGATTGACATATTTCAAAAACCCCAAAAAAAAAAGATTTGAATTTTCTTTTCTTCATTAAAAATCGACTTTTCGTTGAAAAACGATGATCATACGATATTTTTATGTTTAAGGACCCTAAGAATAAGAAAAAAAATCACCATCGATTAACTCCGAATTTCAGTATAAAAATAAAATTAAAATAAAAAAAAAAACAGGTTTTTTTGAAAATCTCGAACGTCGTTTGAGTTAAAGGGCTAAAAATTGGTGTGAATTATTTTTATTTGATGCCAAATCAATCCCCTAAGTGTGGGTCAAAAAAGCCATGGGGGCAGATTTCCCATATTTAACCGGCTATGCCCTTTCTAGTAAAATTTAAAAATCTCTTGTTGATTTAAAATTTTTAAAAGTTGAAAATAAAAAAATAAGTAGATGAACCTCATAAACAGACCAGGAGTAAAGTAAAGTAAAGTAAAGTAAAGTTAGAGTAAAAGAGTAGAGTAAAGTTGAGGACTGGAGATGAAAAAAGAAAATAATATATTGTTTTCTAAAATGGCCATGTAAAAACAAAAAAAAAACAAGATTAATTTAAAAAAAGTTGCATCGAAAATACTAAAAAAAATATCTTATGAACTATTAATTAAAGTATCATAAAATATATCAGATTTATGTCACTAAATATATTGAAGACATTTTTTTTTAACTGACTACGCTATTGACCTAGCTAGGTCTTAACAATTTCACCGGACTACTTGAAAACATAGCGACACAATGTTTCATAGTAATACATAACATACATACATATGAAAGTAAAAAGGAAAATCGGTAACCCTATTATATTGATATGTTTTCAAAAAAATTATAAAATACAATAAACTCCGTAAAGGGAAAATTTTTTTTTAAACAAATACATCAATATATGACATATATAAATAAACAACGATATAAAGCTGCATGTACACAAGTACCATCGCGCTAGAAACCGAATAGTTTACGAGTTTTCAGCTAGCCGATTTCGGGTAAATTCGATTGTGCAACCGCTCGGTGCGGTGTTTCGCCATATTGGCTTGCCGTGCGCGGTCGAGCGCAAATGCACTTTCGATGTCGTTGCTTGCTTTTCCCTTTGACTGAAAACGGGATTTTCGTTCTATTTCAGATGGCGGCCGTTACGTGTAGTTTTTAATTAAAATCCTTTACGTTACTTTATTGCTTTCCTTTAAGCCTACATAGAGTCTTTGATTTATAAAAGAATGTGTTATGAAGTTTTTTTCTATACTTGATTTTACAATATCACACTACCGAAATGTATTTTGCATTCGATTGAAAAAAATAAATAATTTTCAAATTATAATTAAAAAAATTATTTTATATTTAATATATAGAATACAAATATGAAATGTTATACATTTTGCTTTTATATAAAAAAACTCTTCTAGAATAATATCAAAAAGAAGCTTTATTATAGAATTGGTTCGGCATAATTAAATATCATCATATCATAGTTGTTAAAGAAATGGCACCTAATTTCAAGAGTAACATTCATAATAGATATAACATTTAAATACTTCCCATTCCCATTTCCATTTAAACTATCCCTACGTACATATAAAAAGGTGGCTAAATAAATCAAAAGGCGCTTATATAAGAAAACCAAGAACATACATGTAAACTAATAAGTTTAATAACTTAAACTTAACAGATATACAGGATAAATATATGAAATAAGCCCGAAAAACACAGAATCAAAATTTTCGTAAAATTTGGTCTCAAATAAAAAAGGATATTCATTTCAAGCAGTTGAAGAGCAGTTAGTAAAATTATTCTTATATTTCTCGTGTATTCGTTCTAATTTATTCTGTCTCATGATGAGAAATTACAAATAACGAAGATTATTATTTCAAAGGACGCCATATTATACCAATTTTCCATTTGAACAAACTTGAAATATTTTAAATTATTTAAATAAACATTTATTAAAAATAATTCTCTATTCGTATGTAATTGAACAATTCACAATTCGGATTTATTCAAGAATTCCTTTAAGAGAGAAAAGGTAGCGGTCTAAAGCCGAATCTCGAACCGTAGGTTACCACAACGGCCGCCGGGTCGTGTAAACACATCTTTATTATACCGCCGTTGATTATTTATCTCTTTGAAATGGTAATTTATCATTATGAAACCATTCGGGACGGCTCAAATTCAAATACCGCAATTGAAGTTATACGAGAGCTTAGCTTTGAGGGACCGGACACTGAAATAAATAATTACGAAAGGTCCTGACGATTGTAAAAACAAATTATTCTATATAATTTTTTATATAAATTGACCCATGTTTTACTAGTTAGTTCTAGATACTTGTTATCGGTAGAAAAATATATATCGTGGATCGCAAGAGTGGACCTAAGCTTTCTATGTACATGATATGTATTCGGGATGGCATCGACTTCAAATATATTGTTAGATAAATAGTGCAAATATTAATATTTCTTAGTTAATTTTATAATTATGTTATTTTTCGCTTTTAGTACTTTATTGCTTTTTGTCATTGAGGTCGGTTTTTTTTAGAACTCGTCTTTCTGTTAAGCTACGGACGATAGAAGCATTGTTAACTTGAACTATCAAAACAGAATTTGCCGCGGCATAACAGTAACATATATATCAAGCACAGTGCAGTTAGCTAGCATTCGAATCTGCACCCATCTATGCAGTATCAGGACACGCTATCAACTAAGGCATCACCCCAAATATACAAAAAGCTAAAATATATTCTCCTTTTTTCTGGCGATCAATAAACGCTACCTTATCAATACAATGAATTTATGTGACTATTTCTCTCGAAAATTTAGGTCAGGTTATCAGATCCTTCGAAATGGAGTCAGCGCACGTTAGCAATGTACAATAATTGAATATGGACAAACAGAATATTTAATTTTTTTATAGCTGAACGAGATCTACTGAGTCGTAAAATCGAACCCGATCACGCGGTCCCGGATTCAAACCGTTCAATTATTCATAATCCTAATATATTGCTTTTAAATTATTAGGTACCCATCGTAAAATTTATACTCGTGCAGAGATATATGGGTCGTCGTGTTTATTTATTGTGTTTTTTTGGTACATTATTCAACTTCCATGAAAGGGTACATTTTAAGACAATAATTAGAATTGTCTTGGTTACTCAAGCTATTCATTAAAGTTATGTATTCTGTTCTTAACAAACGCTTTGAAAAAAAATCTTCAGTAAATTAAACTATTATAATGAAAAAAATAGAATCTTCGTGATATTGCAAATTTAGTCAATTTTTTATATCCAACTTTTGGGCAACGACATTAAGCAAAGCCTCAGATCTTTAGAACTGCCCGTTAAAGCAATATATATGCGCTTATTAAAGAGTACTGTTGTCTAT